>OZ018334.1:55511281-55711281 GCA_963969495.1 Ceratothoa steindachneri
TCCCCTCCCTCCCCTCCCTCCTTCCCTACCCTCCCTCCCTCCCTCCCTCCCTCCCTCCCCTCCCTCCCTCCCTCCCTCCCTCTCTCTCTCTCTCCTCTCATCTCTCATGCGTCAGAAGAGAGGCTTTGGAACCTCTATAAACAACGCCAATCGACGCTCACTGGTTGCGAGAGACTAGGACTAGAGGTGTCCTAGGGCGTTGGGGCACGATTAATGGGATGAGGGTAGTGCCTCGTTAACCCCTTCCCTGGCGCGTAATTATTGACCGTTCCCAGTGACCGTTGACGGGTGCTTATGGTAGCATTGGTCCGAGGTGACGGCCCTTTGTTCCCATGTTGGTTGCCAGGCCAATAAAAAGCCTTGGGGTCGAGTTCCTAGGTGTGGCGGGATATCCATTGAACGCTACTCCGAGATCCTGGCCGTTGTGAAGGGAACTAGTAGGAGTTTAGTACGGGGCGTGCTTCGTTGTTGTTCACCTGGTGAGAAATCGATGGCTCCTTCGGGGACCGTCAGTGCTGCTTGGTTGGGAGCCACGGCACGCCGAGGTTTGACGACTCGGTCGGACGAACAGCAGCACATGGAGTGTGCCTTCTGAAAGATCCGAAACCTCTCCGATCGATAGGCGGGAGCGACTCACGCTGGGAGAACTCACCAACCCCCCTTTTTTTATCATTGATTGGTCACGAGTTTTCAGAGAGAGAGAAAGCGCTCAAAATGACAGGCAAAAAAGGACCCATTCGTCTCAAGCACAACTGTTCAATATGCCAGTTAGAAAAGTGGTGCGTTGACTTTCCGGAGGGCTGCTATTCAAAATGCAGCCCTGAAAGTATCTGCACTACTTGAATATTGACGAGAGAGGTGGAAAAAATTAAAAGACCTCTATAGAGCCTCAGAGGAGAGAGCTAAGGTCCTTGAGGGAAAGTTGGAGAAGCTCGAAGCCCTTAACGTAGCTCAGGTTCGATGCCTAGAAGAGGCGCCGCCCACTGACGTGTCGGAATCCCCTAGTAATGAAGCGGACATTCCGGCATCATCTGAGGCTAAGCCAGCTGAGGCGAGAGAAAAGGAGAAAAAGAAGAAAGGAGAAACGAAGAAAAAAAAGAAAAAGAAGATAGTTGAAACAAAAGTAGAACCCAAAATAGAAGAAAAACAGATAAAGAAGAAGAAAAAGAAAGATAAGAATGTGGAGAGTAAAGAGGAAAAGGGGAGGCCTCTTCCACAAGGGAAGACCCCGTCTTCAGAGACCAAGTGTCCGAAGGTCACCCTCATTGGTGACTCGCAAACACGAGATCTGCAGCCGCTGCTAGCGGCCCGCCTTCGCACTAGCGTGAAGGTAATCTGCCTGTCAGGACGGGGTAACCACACCATCAGAGTAGAGGCAGAGAAAGCTCAGGTTTCTGAGAATTCAGTCGTTGCTCTGATGGTGAGCGGCAACGACCTCTACCTCAGAGGGGGTAAGGTTGGCCTCAGTGGCAAGACCATCCAAACAGTGATGGGAGCCGTGGACGACATAAGGCTTAAAACCCGCAAACGTGTGGTGGTTGGGATGCTTCCGAGAAGAGGTCCATCCCGAACCGCTCACGAAAGAAACGTCGCAGTGAACAGAAGGTTGGCGGATCTCTGCACGGCAGAAGGAGTCTTCTTCGTGGACCCCTATCGTACCTTTATCGGTAGAGACGACCTCTACCAAAGGGACGGGGTACATCTCTCCTTTAAAGGGAAGGCCTTTCTCGCCAATCTAATCCAAGATGTCGTGGAACGCACCCAAAGGAGCGTTCGAAACAGAGCGAAAGCGGACGTGCGCCAGCATGCCCGTGTAACTCCTGGAACGACCTTCTCGGAGGTGGTCAAAAAGGGTGTGACCAAGAAAACAGAGAAGCCGGGAAACGGAAGAGTGTAGGGAGTCCTACACTAGGGGACTCCCTCAAAGTTCTTCTGTTCAATGCGAGGTCTATCAGAAACAAGTTTCTAGAACTTCGTGGCCTCGTAGCAACAGAAGAACCGGAGATGGTGGCCATAACGGAGTCGTGGATAAAAACCTCAAGCCGAGATTTTGAAGGTGAATTCACGATTCCCGGTTACCAGCTCTTCCTGAAAGATAGGCCAGACAGAGAGGGTGGTGGTGTGATGTTGTATGTCAAGGATACTCTCAACTCGACAGATTGCAACATCATATCCGACCATGAACTACTAGGTGTTGACCTAGAGATAGGTCCTGCCAAATACAGGACCCTGGTGCTTTATAGACCTCCTGCCCAACTCGTTGAAAAGGACAGAGATCTGTACCAGCTGTTAGGAGAACTTGTCGAAGACAGAGTGTGTATCGTCATGGGTGATTTCAACACACAAGTTGACTGGGAAACCAGAGAACCCTGTGGCGAGAACGCACTACTCCTGGAGTTCACGAACAACGAGTTCCTCACTCAGTGGGTGAGAGAGCCAACGAGAGGAGACAATATCCTCGACTTGGTTTTCACCTCTGAGGATGACATCGTTGAGGACCTCTCTGTTGGCGAAGAGCTCGGTGGCAGTGACCACCGACTAATTAGATTTGTAGTCAAAGTCCCCAAGGCAGAGCCTGCAACTAGTAAATCAAGGAAACTGGATTTGAGAAGAGCAGACTTTGCAGGTTTACGCGCGGGACTGACTGACGCGAGGCTAGAAGAGTGCGATGCTGTTGAAGACTCTTGGAACAGTTTCAAAACCACATTCATGAGTCTTCAATCGCGTTTTATCCCTCTGAAATTCCCCCGTCGGTCCTCTGTTCAACCAAAGTGGTTTAATCGAGAAATCGGCCAACTGCTTAGGGAGAAGAGAAATGTGTACCGGCAATCGAAGATCTCGGGTGACTTTGACGAATACCGGAGGCTAGCCAGGAGAGTGAAGTCCAGTATAAGGGCGGCTAAGCGGTCTGAGGAACTCCGAGTGGCGAGACTCTGTAAAGAGAATCCCAAGGAGTTTTTTGGATATGTGAACAGCCGTAAACCAATCCGTCGAATGATTGGCCCTTTGAGGAATGAGGAGGGGACATTAAAGCATTCAGATGCAGAAAATGCTAACCTCCTCAACGACTACTTCTCTTCAGTGTTTACTGAAGAGTGTGGTCCCATTCCCCAGCCGACGGATTCCTACTCGGGGGAAAAGCTGGAGGCAATGGACTTCACCGAAGGAGAAATAAAGAAAAAGATCGCTGACCTAAAGACGAATAAGTCGCCTGGACCGGACGGGTTTCTACCTAAAGTGTTGAAGGAAGTGTGCGATGAAGTATCACGACATCTGTGCGCTATCTTTAACATGTCAATCCGGACCAAATGCGTTCCTAGAGACTGGCGTGAGGCGGAGGTGACTCCTATCTTCAAGAAAGGAGACCGTAACCAACCGTCGAACTACCGACCTATCAGTCTGACTTCGATAGTCGGTAAACTCATGGAAAGCATCATGGTGGACAAAGTGACGTCGTATTTAGAGTCAAACCTGCTACTGAAGAGTTCCCAGCACGGCTTCCGAAGGCAACGGTCATGCCTGACGAACCTTGTGGAATTCTTCCACTTCGTTTTCAGTGAGCACGATCGGGACAAGGCGGTGGATGTGGTCTACCTAGACTTTCAGAAAGCCTTTGATAAGGTACCACACCGCTGCCTTCTCCGGAAAGTGCGAGCGCTAGGCATAGACGGAAAGGTAGCCGGCTGGATCGAGAACTGGCTAAGTGGCAGACGGCAACGGGTGGTGGTGAATGGAGAGTCTACTGAGTGGGTGCCCGTTACTAGCGGGGTGCCTCAAGGTTCTGTCATGGGACCACTACTATTCATCATCTACGTCAACGACATGGACGGTGACATGGTTGCGAAGATTTCCAAATTTGCCGACGATACCAAGCTTGGTATGAACGTTGCAAAGGATGGAAATACTGCCCGCCTGCAGGAAGATCTTGGGAAGATTGGGGAATGGTCGGACACGTGGCAAATGCCTTTTAACGTGGGCAAATGCAAAGTGATGCATATCGGCTACAGAAACCCCCAATCTCAGTATATCCTTAAGGGCACTGCTCTTGAATCGAGTGACACTGAGAAGGACTTGGGTGTTACTATTACTAGTGACCTCAAGTTCTCGAAACAGTGCATTGAGGCGGAGAAAAAGGCCCAAAGGATGCTAGGCTATATTAAGCGCCAGTTTGGTTATCGGAACCAGGA
Source organism: Ceratothoa steindachneri (assembly GCA_963969495.1). Lineage (NCBI taxonomy): Eukaryota > Metazoa > Arthropoda > Malacostraca > Isopoda > Cymothoidae > Ceratothoa > Ceratothoa steindachneri. The sequence goes on from OZ018334.1 coordinate 55,515,469, forward strand.
GATTGTACTGTGCCTGTACAACTCACTTGTCCGACCGCACCTGGAGTATGCCGTACAATTTTGGAGTCCTTCATTGCGAAAGGACATCGCGAGATTGGAACGCGTACAAGCCAGGGCAACCAAGCTGATTCCCTCTATCCGACATAAAAGTTATGAGGATAGACTAAGGGAGTTAGATCTGTTCTCACTGGAAACCCGTAGACTGCGTGGTCAGCTCATCGAAGTCTTCAAAATACTTCGAGGGTTCGACAATGTTGACTACCGGGATATTTTCACACTGAGTGAGAACAGAACGCGCAATCACGGCTTCAAACTTGAACTGAAGCGTTACAACCGCAATCTGTGTGATAACTTTTTCACCTACAGTATCTGCGGTAAGTGGAACGCACTTCCAGTGGAAGTTGTCAACAGTGAATCTGTTGACCAGTTCAAGTCAAGACTAGACAAAGTCTTGAAAAGTGGCCGTTTATGGACGCAAAACAATTGAGCAGCCATGTGCCCGCTCAATTGCTAGTCCAAAGGTACCCTCTTTGAATGGACCGTAAGGTCTCCTAGGGTACTTACTTTCCTTGTTACTCCTTGTTACTCTCTCTCTCTCTCTCTCTCTCTCTCTCTCTCTCTCTCTCTCTCTCTCTCTCTCTCTCTCTCTCTCTCTACTTTCAGAAAGCCTTTGATAAGGTACCACACCCCCGCCTTCTCCGGAAAGTGTGAGCGCTTGGCATAGACGGAAAGGTAGCCGGCTGGATCGAGAACTGGCTAAGTGGCAGACGGCAACGGGTGGTGGTAAATGGACAGTCTTCTGAGTGGGTGCCCGTTACTAGCGGGGTGCCTCAAGGTTGTGTTCTGGGACCACTACTATTCATCATCTACGTCAACGACATGGACGGTAACATGGTTGCCAAGATTTCCAAATTTGCCGACGATACCAAGCTTGGTATGAACGTTGCAAAAGATGGAAATACTGCCCGCCTGCAGGAAGATCTTGGGAAGATTGGGGAGTGGTCGGACACGTGGCAAATGCCTTTTAACGTGGGGAAATGCAAAGTGATGCATATCGGCCACAGAAACCCCCAATCCCAGTATATCCTTAAGGGCACTGCTCTTGAATCGAGTGACACTGAGAAGGACTTGGGTGTAACAATCACTAGTGACGTCAAGTTCTCGAAACAGTGCATTGAGGCGGAGAAAAAGGCCCAAAGGATGCTAGGCTATATTAAGTGCCAGTTTGGTTATCGGAACCAGGAGATTGTACTGTGCCTGTACAACTCACTTGTCCGACCGCACCTGGAGTATGCCGTACAATTTTGGAGTCCTTCATTGCGAAAGGACATCGCGAGATTGGAACGCGTACAAGCCAGGGCAACCAAGCTGATTCCCTCTATCCGACATAAAAGTTATGAGGATAGACCAAGGGAGTTAGATCTGTTCTCACTGGAAACCCGTAGACTGCGTGGTCAGCTCATCGAAGTCTTCAAAATACTTCGAGGGTTCGACAATGTTGACTACCGGGATATTTTCACACTGAGTGAGAACAGAACGCGCAATCACGGCTTCAAACTTGAACTGAAGCGTTACAACCGCAATCTGTGTGGAAACTTTTTCACCTACAGTATCTGCGGTAAGTGGAACGCACTTCCAGTGGAAGTTGTCAACAGTGAATCTGTTGACCAGTTCAAGTCAAGACTAGACAAAGTCTTGAAAAGTGGCCGTTTATGGACGCAAAACAATTGAGCAGCCATGTGCCCGCTCAATTGCTAGTCCAAAGGTACCCTCTTTGAATGGACCGTAAGGTCTCCTAGGGTACTTACTTTCCTTGTTGTTACTCCTTGTTACTCTCTCTCTCTCTCTCTCTCTCTCTCTCTATATATATATATATATATATATATACAGTGCTCAACAAAAGTTTAGGCCGGATGCGAGTCAGACAAGTTGCAGCATGATAAAAGTGTCATAAAAAAATATTAATCTTACCCTTAAAACTTTGTTAGGCATCCTTTGCGTTTCTTGACATCCCTCAGGCATCATGGCATGGACATAGCAAGATCATGTTGCTTCTGGCTAGGTATAGCATCCCAACAAGCCCTAATTTCCTTCTCCAGCTTGGGGAGAGTGCTGATGTCCTTCCCTTGTAACCCGTGTTTAACCACCTGCCAAAGGTTCTCAATTGGGTTTAAATCTGGACTGTTACCAAGCCAATACTCAATGAACTTAATCTCACACTCTTTAAGCCAGGTTATAACAGATTTGGCAGTGTGGCAGGGGCCACCATCTTGTTGAAACACGCTTGCGCTTGTTAACTCAAAGCACTCCTCCAGATGTTCATTTAGCAGCTCATAATATATGTTACTGATTGACTTTAATGTTGGCAGGCAACGCAACAAGCTTCCCCAAGCCCCTGCCTGAGAAACAACCCCATACCATTAATGAAATGGGGGGTTTCATGGTTCCACAAAAGTAGCGTGGGTTAAGGGGGTCACTGCCATGCTTCCGATACACATTACCACCCCTCCCCTCAGTCACTCTGAACATTGCTTCATCAGACCAAAGCACGTCAAGCCAGTCAGCATCATCCCACTGAAGATATTTCAGAGCATAAGCGACCCTACGATCCTTCTGCACACAGGTGAGAATCGGTTTCTTGATAGGGCGGTGGCTTATGTAACCAAGCTCACAAACACGTTGACTAACATTGCGCACAGACACCTCACTGAACAGACCACTATTATTTTCCTTAATTTTACGGGCTGAAATAGGAGGACACTTCTCTAGGACTCTCTTAGCAACGTTATCAACACACCTAAAGGTCTTACGAGGCTTATCAGACCGCTCTTTTTGGGTTGGTTTGGCATCACACCCTCCACCTAGCAACGTAATGCCTCACAACACAATCACTTATGGCTATTTCCTAAGTTTGCTTACCAGCCTCCTTGATAGCGATAATCTGGGCAATAGTTTCAGATGATAACTGTCTCACTTTTCCAATAATAAGGCCACAAACACTCCCAAACTACAAAAAACAGTCACAAAATGGCGTCGGCCAGGAGAACAAAACAGCACAGTCCTCTCACTACCATGGCCAAGCTGACACTGAGCATGTGCTGGTAGGCTGAGCGGGAAACAGGGATGTAGTGATGTCATGCAGCCGGCCTGAGCATGTGCTGGTAGGCTGAGCGGGAAACAGGGATGTAGTGATGTCATGCAGCCGGCCCAAACTTCTGACTAAATTAAATCACCCTCATCTATACTATCCTTTTTTAGACATAAGTTTAGTCCGCCCCCGCTTACCCGGCTTAAACTTTTGTTGAGCACTGTATATATATATATATATGAAAAATTATTGCAGTACCACAATTAATTATGCAGTTAAAAGGCTATATTAAGCAGACAGTCTTCATCGAAGCCCTCAGAAGGAGCTCTTCTCACATACACGAGGTGTATGTGGGAATCTACACCTATTTTAAGTGTTACCTTCTTGTGTATGTGAGAAGAGCTTCCTAGGGCTTCGATGAAGACTGTGTCTGCCTAATATCTGCATATATATATATATATATATATATATATATATATATATATATATATATATATATATATATATATATATATATATATATATATATATATATATATTAAGTCTTGAGATGAGGCAGGCTTCCATTTTTGGTGCCTGAGTCTGCCTTTTTTTCACTTTTGCCTTTTATGTTCTAAAGATGGGTTTGTTTATGATTTAGGGGCTTCTTTTCCCTTGTTGGCATTTGTCAGTTCAAGATATAAAAAAAAAAGTTGCTATGACTTATTGCCCGTAAATCACTCACATACACATCATTAGGATAAAAAAAAAGCAACCACAATCACAGTTCATAAATAATTCATGCACCATTAAAAGTTAAGTCAAATTGGGCGTGGTTAGTTGCTTGATGGAGCCATGATTCGGTTTTACTTTAGCATCTCAGTGACTTGTGTCCTTTTTATGCAGTTTCCAGATGGGCATTACAAGAAAAAAAAAAGGTCTAACATTCTCAGTAGATACCCATGGTTTGGATCTCATATTAATCAGTAGGTCCCAAACTGAGAAATAAAAAGGCGAAAATAACTGCAGATGAGGGGGTCAAACCCCTACCAATCGATTTATCCAAATTGTTCCTTTATATGCTTTTCTAAGCTCATCTTTAGAGTTAACGAGGTAGATACCCATAACCAGTTATATTTATTCAGTTCCCCTGGAGTTGACAAGGTTTGCTGTAACTGTAGATCAATGGTTCCCAACCGATTTTGGCTTATGGCCCCCTTAGGAACCTTATTTTTTCCTGCGGCCCATAATCATTATTTTCAGTAGGTAATATGCAGTTTAACTCTACTTTAAAGGATAAAAGATATTAAAACAGCTATTTGTATTCAGGTACAATTATATTTGTCACTTATATAGGACTATAAACATAGCAAAAATTAAACAGTGGTTAACAAAAATGTAATACTCTTTTAAAATAAATAATTAGTCTTACAAAAAATAAAATCCTTTAGAAAAATGAAATAAATATATCATCAACTCTTTATTCATTCAATGCGATCCTTGTGCTTCATACAGTTTCACAAGTTTTTCAATACCAGGGTCTATAGTTGTTAGAAACAGACGAAGATCACCTCTTCTTACTATTTCTAAGTGGCTGCAAACTTTTGATAGGAGGTGTGACACTTTACTAAAACCCGACTCAACCAGATAAGAAGTAGGAAAAGCAATAAAATATAATTTTACTTCGTCCCAAAGCAAAGGGTATTTCATAGCAATTTCATGACTTGTCCATAAGTTCCTGACACCATGCTTAAATCTAGCCAGAGAAGTTTGATCACTCTGTAACTCAAGAGGCTTTCTTGTAATCTGATCAACATCAGCTGCATTAATTCCAAATGGTCTACCACCCAACCTGGAATGTCCAGTTGTAGAAGATCTCTGAACCTAACTTCCAAATCACTATGCAATTTCTCCAAATGATAATGTATACTAAAATATCATCTTCTTTCAGCTTACTCTCAATAGTGTGGAGGGTTGGAAACTGTATCAACTCTTTTCGCCCCATATTTGTCTTAAATAGCTTAATTTTCCCCATAAATGCACAAATAGACTCTTTGCTAGTTAAAATATTTGCATATTTACCTTGTAGCCGTTTGTTCAAGATATTTAGCTTTTCAAATATATCTGTAAGGTAGAATATGTCACATTTGGCAGCAATGATTCTTACTCCAAGCTGCTTACCATCCAGAAATAACACAACACTATCTCAAAGTGCAATGAAGCGATTCAGACAATTGCCCTTAGAAAGCCATCGCACCTCTGTATGCAAAAGTAGACGATCAAAGCCTTCTTCATTAGTAGCACAGAGTTGTCGGAAAAGACGCTCTTGAAGTGGATTTGACTTGAATCTTTCAGACGTCCTAGGTTTTTTGCAATTAGATGTTGATGGCAGACAACACAGTATATGCAAAAAACTTTAGGTACAGCCTCTTTTAAATGTGCAATAAATCCCCTATATCTCTACCTATCATAGCAGCGGTGCCATCAGTTGCACAAGCCATAATATTCCCAAGTGGAATATCATTTTCTTTGAAATAGGTGACTACTTCTTTGAAAATTGTTTCACTTTTAGTATCTGTCACAAGGCTGCGGGAAAAAAGCATTTCTTCTCTGAGTTGATCTTTATCCAAAATCTAACATACATCATGAGAAGGACTTCGTTATCACGTAATAACGTTTCATCAATTTGTAATGCAAAGGTCTTTACTTGTAAATGTTTAACAAGTTTTTCCTCTACATCCTTTGCCATTTCGTCAATACGTCTTGATACTGTATTGTTGCTCAGTGGAATGACATTAGTGATTTTGGGAGGATTTTGTTGCATGACAGTTGAAATAACCACAGATACTGAAGGCAAAATCAATTCTTCGCCAATAGTATGAGGTTTTTCCAATTTCACTATTAGCTTGGAAATCTCATAAGATGCAATTAAACCTTTTTAAAGTAATCTAATGTTTTGTATTTTTTGTCCTTGTGCTTATTCTCCAAATGTATTTTAAGCTTACTTGGTAGCATACTATCATTAGAAAGTGTAGCCATACATAAAAGACACAATGGTTGTGTTATATTGTCTGGTGAATGTATAAAACCATAAGCTAAATACTCACTGGAGTATTGTCAACATTTTTTCTTTGTCGCCGTAGCCATGGGTAATCTGTGCAGAAAAAATTTAATACATTAATGATATATATATATATATAGTATATTTTAGAGCCAAAGCTCGCCAACAGAATGAAAGGCGCTTATCTCAGTGGCGAAAAAGGAAGACTATTTCTGAGAAAAGACCCAGAAACAACCTTCTTTCCCTGTGCAGAGCACCGAGTCTGTGTCCAACACCAACTCCTATTACAGTTGGCCCCCACAATTTTAGACAAGTCCAATAAATAGAAACGCTCATAAAAATAGCTGCATTGAAAATTTTGTTTTCCTTTTTTGATGGTAAATATTTGACACCAAAAAAGAACCACAAAATAATGCAACTATTTTTATGAGCATTTCTATTAATTGGACATGTCCAAAATTTTTATTGTTGATTGTACATCCTGGTACTCTGTACCTGTACCTAAATGCAAAACAGCAGAAATGTACTCCCTCAAGGGAGTAGATCTGCATTAATTTTAGTAATATTTAATATATACATATATATTACTCAAATTAATGCAGATACAAAATGATAAGTACAATCATCAGATCTAAGATTATATTCTAATCTTGTAAATAAGCCCTAAGTGAACCAAAGTGAAAAAAAAATGATTTGGTGTAGGCTTAGCAATGGCACACTTTACTTACAAACAAAAATGCTCAGTTATTTACTTATAAAAGTCTTATATTATTGTGCTTGTTGCAATCTATTATAATTTTAAAAACTAGTAAAATTACTACAACTTCGCAATATTAGGGTAAACAAATAAAAGCTACTTACATACTATAACGCCAAACTACTTGATAAACAGACTGTAAGGATTTAAAGTTCCACCTGAAGTATTTTCATCAAGCCAACAACGGTGACAGGCGCATAACGATCAAGCGCATAATGGAGGAGTGCGCTGCAGAATAAGCTTGTATGGTGCAAAATATTTGTTTACAGATTAATGTAAATCCTATTATGCTAATAAAATATTTTTAAAAAGGGAAAATATATGTATTAATATTTTTAAAATGTAATTCAACTGCATAAATTAAAATTAGGTACTGCACTAACTATAATTCAGGTTTCAATAGGTTGAGTCCTGTAGCCCCCTTCATGGATCTGTGGCCTCTCTAAAGCTTAAAATTTTCCTATGGCCCCCAGTTGGGAAACCCTGCTGTAGATCACCCGTAACCACTTATAATTTATCCACTTTTTCCTTGAGGAATGGCACGCCCTCCATACTCCTGGAGGAGTATGATCGTGTTATTAGGTCTTTGCGGGCGGGAAACTAGATACTAATAGTGGTCAGGGAATTATGAGAGGACATTATAGTACTGAAAGTAGAATGGACTTGGCAGATAACAGAAATAGGTTCCAAGGCGATAGAGGTGAGGTCATTCAAGTTTCAAGAGGTGCTTCAGGGATAGGGGGGTTAAATTGTTTCTATACAAATGCTCGTAGTCTTAGAAACAAGAAGGATGAGCTATTTAGTTATATTAGCAATGAGGATATAGATATATTATGCGTTACTGAATCATGGGTTAATGAAATAGAATTTAGTGACACTATAAGTGAATTTGATTTTCAGGGCTATAATATGTACATTAGTCAAAGGACAGGTAGGATTGGTGGAGGAATAATTATCTATATAAAAAACAACATTGTTTCAAGTTTAAATACTTCAATAAAGCAGGATGGAGTTGAGTCACTTTGGATAGATATTAGGTTCAGTAAAAATAGAATGGTGCATTTGGGAGCTTTTTACAGGCCACCTGGGCAGACTGATGATATAGATGAACTAATGATAAGGGAAATAAGTAAGGGATGTGAAACAGATGCAGTTATTATTGGGGACTTCAACTTAAACTCTGTGGACTGGGAAAATATGATAGGTAGGGATAGAACAAGTGGCAGGTTCATAGAATGCTTTGAGGATAATTTTTTGAATCAATTTGTTAATGAGCCAACGAGGGGGGACAATATATTAGATTTAGTACTTTCTAACAGTGATTATTTAGTTCAAGAATTGACTGTTGGGGAAGCATTGGGAAATAGTGACCATCAGATAGTTCGTTTTAACTTGGGAATTGAGAAGGGTAAAATAACTGAGAATGCCAGTATGAGTGCTTGGCATTGAAGTCTCCCAGTATCAGGGCTGGAGAGGGCAGCTGGTCAAAATAGTGCGCTAGTTCCTGGTGGGTTATGTCAGAGCATGGGTTGTAGCAGATTAAGATGGTGGTCCATCCTCGGGGTAGGGATATTTGGATGGCCATGGTCTCTAGGAGTCCTCCTGGGTAAGGTTGCAAGGGAAAAACTGTTGTTGCTAGCGAAATATGTGTAAACGTGGCAAGTCCTCCCCCCTGTCTGTTAGGTCTATCTTTTCTGTTGATGGTATAACCTTGGAGTGACACATTTATGTGTGGCTGGAGCCAGGTTTCGCACACTGCTATAACAAGTGGGCGGTGTTGTTTAGCATAAAGTTTTATGTCTGCAAGTTTTCTATTAATGGAGCGCGAGTTCCAGAACATTAGACTGTTTTGTGAGAGTGCCATGATTATACATCAAGTAAAGCAAGAAGGGCAGGGAGGAGCTTTCGGATTATTTGGAATACAGAGCAGCCTTGGTTGTAGAGAGAGAATCCTTTGCGTATGATGTCGAAGAGTGATGGCAGGAGTGATGACCAGTCTGTGTTGGTTGGTTCAGCAGCACTTGTTGCAGTGGTGCTGGTGGGGTGCCTTTTTCCGGCAACTTTACTGGCGTAGGTTGGCTGTGGAGACCCAACATTTCTTACTGGGACTGGTGTGTGATTGTGGCTGCTTGCTGGTGTTGATGGGTGGTGGATAATTATGTCACCTTGTAGATTTGTTCCACTTGTGAGTTCGTGTTGCCTGTGGTGTTTTTTAGGCGTTAGGTGTCGTCTCGGACGTTGGTGTTGTGGTTGGCTTTTGTTAGTGTGAGGATGTGGGGTGGCACAACTTGGATCAGTGTTGTAGTCGTCGTCTTCTGTCATGTCGCTTAGGATAGCGAATGAATTGTTGAGCACTATCGTTGTAGGCACTCTTGGTGAAGGATTATGAGAGGATCGTGGTTCAGTGCTTGGGGTGGGCTTGCGGGGTGTAACTTCCCTCAATTTGTTATTCGTTTCTTGGTTTGACAGCTTTTGCTGTCTACACGATAGGTTGATTTCTTCTGCCTTCTTCTGTGCTGGACATGACTTGTTGTTGAGTCTATGGTTTTCTCTGCAGAGAAAACAGAATGGTGTGGGATACTTTCAAGCATATAATAAATGTAGTCCAAGAACAATGTATCCCAATGAAGACCATTAGGAACAAAAGTAGGAAACCATTATGGTGGAATCATGAGATAGCTAGAAAAATTTCAGAGAAGAAAAGGGCATATAAAAAATTACAGGTAGAAAATAATATTCAAAATTTAAGTGATTATAGAATGGCTAGGAATGAGTTAAATAAGATTATAAAGAAGAACAAAAGGGTGTCAGAAATTAAATTAGCTCAGGATAGCAACAAAGATCCTAGAAAGTTCTTTAGTTACTATAAAATTAATAACAAGTGTGGCAGAGTTAAAATAGGACCTATCAAATATGAAGGGTTTGTGAGAGAAACTGATGAGGAAATAGTTGAGGTACTAAATGGTCATTTTGCATCAGTATTTACAAAAGAGAAACTAAATAGTCCTATGTATAGTACTCATAGGTCAGGAAAAGAGGTGTTTACTAACATTTGTGTGGATCGGAGGATGATAAAAGGACTAATAGGTGATTTAGATACTACCAAGGCCTCCGGCCCTGATAATATTCATTCTAGGATACTTAAAGAAGGGGTAGAAAGTATCTCAATAGCTCTGGACAAGTTATATACTAGGTCATTGGAATATGGAGAAATACCCGATGATTGGAAGAGAGCAAATGTAGTCCCCATTTTCAAGAAGGGTAGTAAAGAGGATCCAAATAACTTTAGACCGGTTAGCCTAACTCCTGTAGTCTGTAAAATTCTTGAGAAAATAGTTAAAAAAGGGATTTGCCAACATCTAGAGAGGGAGGGGTTAATCAGCGATGCTCAGCATGGGTTTAGATCAGGTAGATCATGTTTGACTAACTTACTAGACTTTCTGGAGTTTGTAACAGATCAAGTAGATAAGGGAGAGAATGTAGATATAATTTACTTAGATTTTAGTAAAGCATTTGATAAGGTACCACACAGGAGACTAGTTCATAAATTAAAAATGATTGGGATATGTGGGGGTGTTTCAAATTGGATAGCTGAGTGGCTGAAAGACAGGAAGCAAAGGGTAGTGCTAAATGGTGTAAAGTCAGAGTGGAGGGATGTTATCAGTGGGGTTCCTCATGGATCAGTTCTCGGTCCATTATTATTTGTCATCTATATAAACGATCTTGGGGAGGCAGTTAATAATAAAGTGTCAATTTTTGCGGATGATACCAAATTAGCAGCTGTAGTTAAAGATATTGATGATAATTTTAAAGTGCAGGGGGACTTAAATAAATTGTTATCCTGGGCACATAAGTGGCAAATGACTTTCAACCTTGATAAGTGCAAAGTTATTAACATGGGAAAAGATAATAGAGAATTTAACTATGAAATGGATGGGCATTGGCTCAGCTCAGTAGAGGATGAGAAAGATCTAGGAGTAGTAATAGATAAGTCATTAAGGTTTTCTAAGCAGTGTATTGAAGCAAGAAATAGGGCAAATAGAGTGCTGGGTTTTATTAAGAGAAATGTCAGTTACAAAAGTAAGGAGGTTATTCTTAAACTCTATAACTCTTATGTTAGGCCACATCTAGAGTACTGTATACAGGCATGGTCCCCACATTTTAGACACGATATTAACCTTCTTGAGTCAGTGCAATGGAGGGCAACAAAGATTATTCCTTCCCTGAGGCACCTTGAATATGAAGATAGACTAAGGGTATTAAATATGTTCTCGTTCGAAAGGAGGTGTGTGAGAGGGGATATGATTGAGCTGTTTGAAATTTTTTCCGGGATAGATAAATTGGATGTTAGCAAGTTTTTTGAGTTAGATGATGGAAATCGGACTAGAGGTCACCACTTGAAAATTAAAAAGCAAGGGTGTAGGTTGGATTTAAGAAAATATTTTTTCACCAATAGAGTGGTAGACTTCTGGAACAAATTGCCGCAGAGGGTAGTAGGTAGTCCAAATCTAAATGTATTTAAGAGTAGGTTGGATGAGTTTATGGGAAGGGAAGGTTGTGATGGTTCCTAAGTTTTGTATATATTAATATTGTTTGTATATATATCTAGCTGCATGATTTAGTTGTTGACAAGCCTTGATTGGTGATACCCTTGTTTCTGGATGCAATCCTCTGGATGTAGTTTTCCTGGGAGTTTGGGTGCCTTGAAAAAGAGGCCGCTTGACTCGGATGACCTATGATGAGCCCTTGTGGCCTTTGTCATCCGTTATATTATATTGTGGGGGACTTTGATTTTGTCTTCCCCTGGTGATGGTGCTTTTTGTGGGTGGGTTTTGATGGAGGCGGATGACCTTTGATAGGCCCTTGTGGCTTTTGTCATCCGTGTAATTATGTTATGTTATGTTTTGTTATGTATCCTGCAAAGGGTTGTAAGGCAGCACATAGACAGGTATGCCCCACTTGACATCTGGATCAGGTGTGCTCATTGGTTTTTTCTTTAAATTTAATTTGAAAAAAATTCCACTTTTTTTTGTCTTAATTTCCCTCTCATCTCTATTTAATAAACATGCCCCTCATTGGTCACATCACTTTCCTTTTTTTCTTAGAAGTTATGATTGAATGGAAAGGAATGGCTGTTTTGGGTTTTTTTTTTTAGGATGAAGCTATAGTTTAGATACCATACACATCAACTTTACTGAGAAATTGCGACAATGACTGATTGTTGTAGTGTTGCATTTTTTAGTCACATGCACTGACTATTAAGTTACTATGTCACTCCGTCGGTCGGATGGTAACCATTTTACTTTTTGAGTTGTTGAAAGTTTTGAAGGTCATACAATATGTTCTTAATTGATAATATGTTTGTTGATTCATTTTGTTTTACTTATTGAAATAATTGAGAGCACGAGACTTAGGTCTGTTGACCTTGTTTATGGTAACTCAGATTTCTTCCATTTCCAATGATATTTAGGTCTGTGAAAGTTGACCAAATCTTTATGAATTCCTTATAATTTCTAATTATCCTTTATATCTCTTTAGTGCCACGCTCAGGAAAGTGACACTCGATGCCTTTTGGAGGAACGAGAGGAACTTATCCATGAAAAGGATGATGTAAGACACAAACTGCATCGCTTGAACTATATCTTGAATGTTCTGCTCTCCAGAGACTATTTTTCTGAGAAGAATCGGCCTCAGCATCGCACCATTGATCTTGATGCCATAATTAAAGAAAACAGGTGCTGTTTATGGTCTTAAACATAATTCATAGTAATATTTACATATCTCTTATCCAATCTCGCATTTTCCCTAAAGGTATTTTCATTCTTTTATTTCAACTTGTCAAAAGGCTATTATTTTAGATTGAGATTTACTGTCATTCTATAATTTTTTGGTTTGCTTATTGAGTGAGTGGCCTTTGGTCCTTTAGATTATAGTAATTCATTTCAACCTTGATAAATTTTCTTATTGATAGAAAGCTGTCACACAGAAAAAAGGAAACACAAATTCAAAGCACTTTAAAATTTTGCACATATATATATATATATATATATATATATATATATATATATATATATATAAATAAATAAAAGAAAAGATGCATAGTGCATCAGAGAGAAGCTGTATCTAAATGAGAATCAGTACAAATGATTTTGAGAATCTTTATAACACCTTCAATGAATCCACCATTAGCCTTGACTACTTGACATGCCCGAATCAGGTGACCTTTATCAATTTTGGACATAGTCTTTGTTATAGCAGACTTGAGAGATTGAATGGTGTTATGGGGGTGTTGTTTGACCTCCCTCTCAACAACACCCCATATGTAATACTCCAGTGGATTAACGTCGGGGGAGATAGGAGGCCATGTGTCTGGGAAAACATGGTTGAGGAAATTGGTATGCATCCAAGCTTGGGTTGTCCTAGCCTCATGAGATGGTGCAGTATTCTTGGAATATGTAAGGTCTTTCATTGCACACTGTCTATCCAGGGCCTAACAACCTTTTCTAAAACATTTGTGTAGGCAGCAGCTTTAGGTCTTAATCCCTGTGAATAAAGTGAGGGGGGCATGACATCTCTCTCACTGCTAATGACTCCCAGAAAAGTCAGTTACTCGAAACTTGGTATGCATTTCTGTTAGAACTTCGCTTAGTACTCTGCATAACCATCTGTCATCCCTTGGATTTACCTTTTGGTCCTGGTCAAAGATTTTCTCATCAAAGAAAAACCAAAGCCTTGATGTTTCAACATGGAGAGTGAATGCTTTGCACGGATCAAACGATTCTCTCTTACCTGATATGAACCGACTGCATCACATATGACTTGTAACCAATATCTTCATGCACAACTCTTATTATGGTGCATTCTGTAACCTTGAAATTCTTTGCAAGGGTTCTGATCGCCTTTCCAGGGTTTCTTGAATTTCTTCCTGTATTTTCTGCACAAATTACTGGGTTCAGATGTTATTAGAACCCTTTGCTTGTGTTTTGCATTTTGCTGCTAATGTTGGATCTATCAGCATCTTCCACATCTTCCCTAACTTTAGCAATGAAAGCAAGCAATCTCTATATCATTATGCCAAACTTTTATGGTAATGATTACAGGGTGCCTATTCATTTCCTTCGTCACTTTGTCATTCATTATAAACCTGAAAAAAAAAGTTATAAGAAAGAGCTATTCAAAGTGGTCCTCAAAATACTGACTTACCATATATATATATATATAACTGAATCACGAAAATAAGGAACGTGAGGAATTTATGAATAATGTTACAGCCACGAGGAAAATGAAACAACGGAGAACTGCGAGGCCTTTCGACGTTATTCATATATATATATATATATATATATATATATATATATATATATATATATATATATATATAGTACAAGAGAAAGAGAAATTTGACATTAATGAGCAATGAGACAAGAAACGAGAGTTTTTTAAAGACAAGAGAAAGGGACATTGGAAGAACACAAGAATCAAAGAGAGTAAAGGATGGCAAAATGAAGGCAATCAATACTGAGAAGACAGAAAGGTATATATTGAGATATATACGTGTAAGGAGCTTGGCCATGAGGCCTGCATTTAAGGTTGAGAAATCCCAGAGCCACCCGAAACGGATGCAATATTTAATTATCCACACAACATTTCAGGATAAAATACAAGATAACTAAAATTAATACATAAAAGAAAAAAATATATAAATAAGTAGTGGTCAAAAAGACATTAAATTGCTTTGAAAATGACTAAATATAATTTAATGAAATGTATATTAAGATAAGAACTTTAAGGAAGAATAGGAATAAAAGTAGTTATAGGACATTAAAAAATGGGATGCGTTTAATACTTATTGAAGTGGAACAATCCTAGAGAGTGAATGATGGATAATATTTATTGGTTTCAAGTTTGAAAAACGGTGCTTGAAAGAAGGGGAAAGTAACCAACAGTAGTTAAAATTTATGTAATTAATAACTGTACTGTACTAAAATCTTCATTGAGAGTAGGTTTGTAAGGTTTTATATATAAACTAATGAAATGTATATTAAGATAAGAACTTTAAGGAATAGGAATAAAAGTAGTTATAGAACATTAGTACTTATTGAAGTGGAACCATCCTAGAGAGTGAATGATGGATTTAGACTGGGGCTAATATTTATAGGTTTCAGGTTCGAAAAGTGGTGCTTGAGAGAGGGGGAAAATAGTCTTACAATTTATGGCATGTTCCCAAATAGAAGACCACCTTTCTACTCAATATTTTGCCTGTGCAGCAACTAATTTCCTTATCAGCAGAGAACCTAGCTCCAATAGACCTAACAGTGATGCCAATGTAAGAGGTGCCAGTACAATTGGGATTTAAATAAACAGCATCACTGCGGAACTCCAAAGAGATAGGATCTTTAGTGGTGAAGAAACTTCCTATTGATAATTTGTTTCCAAAAAACTATTTGGGGATTAATTTTGGGAAAGAATCTTTTTAAAATAAATAAGTTTTCTTTTAAAACTACTGTTTAAATTGCCCATCTCTGAAATTACAGGATAGAGGGGTATCTTGGGAACATTTATGGGTAGTTAGGGAGGGGAGGGGGTCAATGTGTTTTTTCAAGTAGCTATTTTAAAACAACTCTTATCATACAAGTCTTAATGAAATAAATTCTTTCTAAAATATTTTTTGAGAAAAGTAAATTCATTATGAATTGAAAGGTAGGTGGAAGTTAGAGAGAAACTTCTATGTAGTAAGGTTTTTATTGTAGATATTTTGTACTTAAAATCATAGAAACTAAAGAGTAATTTAAGCCCAGTCTTTTTTTTCAGTAAAGAGTTGTTTAAAACTTTCTCAGCTCTTTATCATGGGTGACTAACAGATCAAGAATTTGATGTTGGGGTGTAATGTGCAGGAAAATTGCAAAGGAGTCATCCAAAAAATGGTGTTAGAAGGATGTTTTGTAATGTAAATTAGCAGAAAACATTTCATCTTTGAGATATGTCATCAAAAAGTCAGCTGCGAGGGCTTCTCAGTGGAGAGCCCATTGCAACGACATCAATCTCTGCAATAAACTTTATTATTAAAGGTGAACCATGATTCAGGCAGAGTTAATTCCAGAGCCTTTTTTTAATTGGATTTGTGAAAATTCATGAAAAGTATGTTGGGAATGGAATACCTTATTTAAAATTAAATTGATTGTATAATTGAGAAGAATGTTAGTAAATCTTCTTTAAACCTATAAGAGTTTTGTATGGAGAACTGATTCTTGGATAACGGTGAGAGGAGTTTTTACTAAATATTTTGTAAGCTTCTCCTGAGATGACTCAGGCCCCTTAGGACTCACATGGAAAGGAGGGACTTCCTTCCCCCACCTAGTGCCCCTTTGACAACCAAGACTTGTCCATTTCAGATAAGTAAATTGCTGAGGCTGGTCCATCTGGCCCAAGGGCTTCCTCTGGCGGTGGAGAGAAGCAGGTTCATTCCCCACCCTCCCCTCCCCAAAAGAAAAGAAAAGAAATAATAAAAAGACTAAGATTACCAAGGGCTCTTCCTCCGCGGGAGCTCCAGGGACGGATCAACAGGTTCGGGCGCGATGCTCCCCCAGGTGGAGGGAGCCACCAGACCAAGACCTATGTAGCAAGTGCTCCCGAGCGGAGCCTCGATTACGTCGGGGCCCCTCATCAAGAAACTATGTGGTGTTTTCGAGCCCGCTGGCTTCAAATGATTTCTGGTTATTCACACCACTGATGGCAGCATGTTGGCCAAGGGCAACATGTTCCATCAGAGGAGAGCACTAGCTAGTACGATTGGTAGAGAGCCGGAAGTGAACCGTTTCTCGGACGGGAGCTTCTGGCAGCCATGATTACTGACCTTCTGACACTCGATGGCACGCTGGCACGCTGGTAAGTGTGACGCCGCACTCTACTATGAGCTTTGTGAAAGCAATGGTTTATTCGAAGGAACTCGAACAATACTCCATAGATGACATCACCTTAGAGCTGGCCGACCAAGGAGCAGTCAAGGTCGAATGTGTGATGAGAAAACAGGGAGGGGCCTCGAGACCTACGCCTACAGTCTTCTTCATGTTCGACTGTGACATGCTCCCTAAGTCGGTGCGTGCCGGTTTGTATCTCTACTGCATGGAGGCATTTGTGCCACTGCCATGGAGGAGTTACTACTGCCACTACTATTTCGGCCATACTGATCGCTCCTGTAGACGTGCAAAGTTGGGGTTACCCGAAGTCTGTGTAAGTTTCTCCAAGCCCGCACACGATAAGTCGACTGCAACAGGCATTGAACCGCGTCTCTCGCTATGCCGAAGCGCACATGCTTCGGTTTTCTTTGGCTAAGACTAAGGTGGTGCACTTCTGCCAGGGGTGGCAAAAAGCCCAATAAAAGACAGGTTATATTCTGGGTTTTTTCAAAAAACAAATTCTACAAGCATTAGATTAACATAGAAAAAGAATAGCTATCTTCTATTTTTATATAATATTAATAATTACCTAGTTTAATAATTATATTATAGTAAGAACAGATCACTGATCGAGAATTGTGGGTCCCCATGATAGCCATAACCTGTAGATGGAGATGAATTAAGAGTCAGTATCAGAGAAATAACCTTAATTTGATACATATTTGTTGAAATTATAAACATAAATATGAATTTTGAATAAAATAATGATAAGTAGCATTCCTTGAAAAGAAAAGGTGTAATTCTGAAAAAAAAAACCACAACCCTAGGTTTTTTCAAATTTCATTTGAAAAAGCCCCCCAAACCCCCGTAATAAAACGCAGGTTTGGAGATTTCCCAACCCTGACTTCTGCCGCCATCCACGGCTCCATCCTCACCCAGACTTATTTCTCAATGGGGCTTGCCTGGTAGTGGCAGACTCTCACCGTTTCCCTGGTCTTGTATTTGACCGGCGTCTCACTTTAGAGGCTCATATACGCAGCCTTAGGGACGTTCAGTGCCTTGGGCGCTGATATGGCTACTTCCTTGCTTTGCTATTGATCCTTTATTCCTTCAAAGCTTGACTATGGATGCGAGTTTTATGCATCCGCAGTCGCGCATGTATTGCGGAAGGTAGACTTGATCCAGAACCCCGTCCTTCGCCTGGTGATTGGTTCCTCCCACACGTCTCCTCATTAACAACCTACTCCTCGATGTTTTGGAGATGCCACCCGCTCTGCGCCGTGTACAGTGCATTATTTCCCTCTAAGCGTGCGCCCAGGGCCTCCCTCAGTTGCCAACAGTTCTCACTGCATCCACAGAAGATCGCGACGGTCCCTATCCGCCGAGAGACGCCAGTCATACCCTTAGCCCATTGGGTTTAGGGCTCGGAAACTCCTTCAAGAGCTCCCTGTAACTCTATGGTCAGTGGCACCCCCTGATTCAACCCAGGACGCCACCCTGGAATGTACCTCCTTTGACTATTTGTCGCAAGCCTTTGCTCCCAAAGCTTCTACAGTGCCGGGAGTATTGCATTCAGTCTTTGTGGAGCACACTCCATGTCACGCTGGAACCATGGCAGTGTATATGGATGGCTCCAAGTCCCAAGAAGGTGTCAGTTTCAACCCCATATCCCTCCTGTTTGAAGTCAGCAGGGATCTGCCAGTCTCTATACAGCCAAGCTGGTTGCAATATACCGCTCGATACGGGAGATAACGCATCGTGCCTGGTTCGGAGACTGGATTGTGAACTATAGCGATTCATAAAGTGCCCTGATTGCTCACGGAGCATTGGAATCTCTACATCCCCTGGTTCGGGGTATCCGTGACGCCACGGTTTCGGCGAGCCGGGTGTATGTTGAGATTATCTTCTGCTGGGTTCCTGGACATATGGGAATTGAGGGCGCCAAAGTGACCGCGAGGACTGGGCGACCAGACCAGCCTTTCGCTCTTCCTCACATCGGTTACATAGCAATCTTCTTTGCCAAGGCTTGGCAAAGAAGATTGAAGATGGCTGAGTGGAGTTAAAGTTATGTGCCATTGGGCCATGACTGTTCCCATGGACCTACCCACCAATGCCGCGACAGCTTCAGCGTGCTTTCTGTTGTCTCCCCGAATTGGACACACTCGCGGGACGCACCGCCATTTGATGAGCGGTCGCTGGTTCCTTATTGCGACGACTGCGTTGTCCCCAAGAATGTTCTTCACATTTTTGTTGAATGTCCCAGTCTGGGTGATCTTCGCTCACGTTACCTGGTCCCTGTACTGGGAAGAGCGTCCTGATACCGGGACGAGCGGGGTCGCTACAGCTTGTCCCTTGCACTCAGGACGGGTTCGTGTATACAGACTTGCGGACTATATAACTTTTTGGAGGATGCTGGCCTCCTCCACTTTATTTTACTCTTTATTGTAGGTCGCATTTTCCTGCGCCGGGGATGGGGGAGGTGGGCCAACCTCTGATGCCAGAGCATGCTTCCTTGTTTCTTTTTTGTTTATCTTGTTTTTATTTGTTGTTTTTAGTTTGTATCTAAGCCTTTATACTTTTTTATCTTTATTCTTATTTACATGTTGTTACTTGATTTTTAATCTAGCCTAGTAATTAGGCTGTAGTGCAAGTACAGTGACTTTTGTCCCTAGTATTCAGTCACTAGATGGGCTCTTAAATTTTTTATTTTCTTTAAATCCATTTTAAACACTTCCTCTACTGCTGAGAGACACAAATCCTGTACTGTGAGAGACGAATCCTGTAATGTGAGAGACACAAATCCTTTACTATGAGAAATACAAATCCTGTACTGCTGAGAGCAATACACCACTCGGTACGGGAGATTACGCGACTTGCCCGGTCGGTTCGGAGACCGGATTGTGATTTATAGCGACTCACAAAGCGCCCTGAGTGCTCTCGGGCCATTGGAATCTCCGCATCCCCTGGTTCGCCATATCCATCACGCCACGGATACTGGCCTCATCCTTGATGATGACTGCCTTCAAGTGCTCATTAGGGCCTTGCTGATGATGTCTTACGGTCTCTTTCAAGTCATGCCAGAGGTTTTCCTGTAGATTCATATCCAGAGCCTAAGGGTTCCAGTCCATCACTGATATTATTGTTTTGGAACTTCTATGGTGGATGCAGACTTGTGACATTGGGCATTGCCCTATTGGAAAATCATATTCTGGGCATTTCTGAGGGCTTTCGTGCTTAAGGCAGCATGTAATCTCTCAAGGCACTTCTGAATTCATGGTACCATCACAAATGGTGAGATAACTCACTCCTAAACTTGACATACAACCCCATACCATTACAGAGGGGCCACCATGCTTTACTGTTGACAGTATGCACTCTCGATTCTACTGCTTCCCTGACCTCCTGCTAACTCTGATGTTGCTTGAGGTCGGGAACAAATAGAACATAGTTGTCAGACCAGAGACATCCCACTGATGCATTGTCCAGCTGCAGTAAGCAGATGTCCAAGCCAGTTGATTTCACCTGTTAAAGATTGATCAGTAGCTTCTGGCGGGTTATACATCAATTCAGGCCTTGCACAAGCAATCTGTGATGTACTTTTCTGATGGATGCATTAACCTTGCCACCCTTCTGTCCATTCATGTTGCAGCTAGACTGCTGCTTTCTAATGACCCTAAAGGCCCATGCGATGCAGAGACCTTACGTACCTACCTTGAGTCAGTCAGAGTGGGGTATATCTTGGATGTTTCCACTTCCTCTAATCCTCTTCAACATTTCTACAACACTGGAATATGATACACAGACACTCCAGGCGACAGGTGAGATCCTTCTCATCCAGTGTGTGTATTGGACTTCTTGTCACCATGCTATAGTTACGTGTTTTTACCATTATAATATCAGATCCTCTCAACATGGAATATATTTATCATCAAAAATATGGGTTATATGAAGCCATTTTGGCTGTAACATACTGCATATTGATATTAGGATTTCATACATTTCAATAGTATCGCCCTTTTAGATATTTCAAAATAAGTTATAAGGAAACTTGTATTTTTATGTTGCTTTCCCAATGCTTTCCCAATGCCTTCCCAATGTATTGGGCACATGTCCTGCAAATCTATACCAACATATAAACATAACCAAGGAATAAGAAAAAACTACAGCATCTGAAAATTTTGGCTGTGGCTGTATCTTCCACACATTTTCACTTTTCCTCACTTTACCACCTTTACAGAGCTCTCCCTACAAATTTTCTCTTTGATACTCTTGCTGGCTGATACACTTACTGCCAGATACACTCTTACTGCCAGATACACTCTTACTGCCAGATACATTCTTGCTGCCTGATACACACTCCTGGCTGGTACACACTCCTGGCTGATACACTCTCGCTTGCAATGTGCTTTAAATTCAAAGGGGAAAATCTCAGTCTTTAAGTCCACTCTGTAGTGATGTGATCTATTGTAATGGTTGACTATAGTCTTGTTGTCAGTACTTTGATACTACATGGCCTCTCAAGGTCCTGTAGAAATACCCCATCAGTCTACACCTGTCACCCACTCTAAGAAGATTAACAATGACCTACTTAAGACAAAACTATAGGCACAACAATTATACCCTATCTGTTCCTATCATAACCTAAGTGATATATTACACTATTTACTAACCCCTACTAACACTTTTATTGTGATACTTATTATACTTTGGCTCCACATCATCTATGCTGAGTGTTGTTTATTGTTGTTAACTCTATAACTATAATTGATAATTAATAATATATAATAGATATATTACACACTCTTGTCGGGAATTGAACCCAGTATCTGGTTCTGGAAATCCAACACATTGTCCACTTGGCTAATGAGAGCGTTGTAACCCTGTCAAAGGATTGCAGAATCAAAAACTTCCAAGTGGCAATAAATTTTAATGCTACTTTTGCTTCTCAGATATCTTCAACAAAGAATGAAGCAATTAGATGAAGAAAAATCTCTAGCTATTGCAAGTTTGTCAAAATATAAAGTAAGGATTATTTGTTGTCTTTAGGATACAAACAAAACAAGAGGTTTTTATTGCATAATCATGGTACAAATTTATTAGTTTTATTGCTTGATGCTATATAGGATATAAGCCAACTTTAATTTGATTATTAATTTTATTTCTTGCTCATTAACCCAAATCTCTAACTCGTTTAGTGAAATAAGATATGGGTAATTGCAATATTTCACTAGAACACACATTTAAATACTATACCTGTTTGCCTTGGCACTAGCTGAATAAATTTACTGTACAGAGACATACGTGCAAGAAGCAAGTAGATACCCAGTTAAATACTAAAATACCTTTGTAAATTTAAAGAATGAAGTACATTTTGAACAATAAAAGTACACTATTTATACTCTGGACTTCATTTTCGCAGCTTTTAGAGCTGAAACTCTTCTTATCATATAATCAATAAGTTCTAAGATTACAGCTTGTGGTATTTTTCACCATAAGTCTTGTTTAGTATTCATCCTCCCCCCCCGACACATGTTCTTTTGGGTTTATGTCAAGAGACTAACTCTGTCATGGATATCATTTGGTACAGCTTTGGTCCTCCCATTCTTTTGTCCATTTTGCAGTATGACAGGGAGCTCCATCTTCCATGAATAAACTTTTTTCAGCTGATCATTTGAAAATTGATAAAAGTTCCTCTTTTAGAATGGAAATGTAATTTTCTGAGTTGATATTGCCAACACACACAACCAACTCTAACTTTCCATCAATCCAATTTTCTCCTCATACCATGACAGAAACCATGTTTCACCCTAGTTGTAACCTGTTTGTGTCAAACTTCGGACGAGAGGCAATCTCCAAACCAATACCTATCCTATGTCTAAAAACCAGGACCAGGGCTGGGAACTGAAATGAATATAGATTCAAATTTTGATTTGAGTTTGGCATTTTAAAATATATCAATCAATTCAGATTTCGATTCTAGTTCTCTATATTTTTTTTTATTCAAATTTTTTGGCTTTTCAATTTTTTAGTATGGATTTGGATTCGGCTCGAGTTCAGCCTGCATTTCAAATGCTTAAATATATTATTTCAGAGTTCTATATGCTTTTTTCTCATAAAATATAATTTATAACAAAGTAACTTATAAAACCTTTTCCCCTCTTATTACACATTTTCCTTGAGTTAAAGTAAACTCATTATTTCCTGTTACTTCTTGTTTACAATGGCTATCTATATGTACCAGATGCCCAAATTTACTGTGTACTTTTCTATTGAAATTAAAGGGTAAAATATTCGCAAAGTCCCAATGCACGGGAACCATATGCAAGGATGAAAAAAATGCAGTCAAATGGAAGTTTTTAATGGGATGCTACATACATTTTTTTCTCTATTGAAATATTATGAAATAAAAATACAGAACCCACAAAGCATTTTTAAACATTGTACATTAAAACATTGTGCATAAAAACTGGTAAAATATATATGACAAATTTTCATTGTTATATTGAAATATTATGCAATAAACATACAGAATACAAATCATATCTTATAAGAACAACTTAAGCTCTTTTAAAAACAAACTTGACAGCCTTATTGTGAATATATTTGACATAAATTTAAATTCAAAATCCTTTAGGGATTTAAAAACTCAGAACAGAAGAAAGGTTTAGCTTTGGGTCATTCTGTGATTATCAAAACAAGATTACGACTAGGATTAGCATGAGAGATTAAAATATACATTTACCTATTATTCACAAGTTAAACCACTGTTATTTCTTGGAATTCCTAAATTATTTTATTAATGATACTCAACATTTTCGCTTCAAACTTATATTTATAATCGATTCAAGTTCTAAATCGTTTTTTTTTTATTCTTTTCGGTTAGAGTTTAAATGTTGATTCAAGTTTTCAAAAAAAAATTCAGTTCAATTTTTTTTCCCCCGATTCAAGTTTGAAAATATATAAATTTTAAAGGTTTATTGATTCAAATTTGATTTGATTTCCCAGCACTGCTAAAAACAGCAAACTTTTATTTGTCAGAAAAATAATTATGCTATGTCAAAATTCCAAAGGTTTGTCACTCATTTCTTAATTCTAGTCTTTCCTCTTCTTAATATTGGTCTCAATTAGGATTTGCAACCCCCCCCCCCCCCAAAAAAAAACCAGGTATTCTGTGGTTTTTCAAATCTGGTTGTTTTTTTTTTTCAAAAAACAAATGCTACAAGCATTAGAATAATGTAGAGAAAGAATAGCTATCTCTATTTTTATAATATTAATAATTAATTAGTTTAATAATTATATTATAATAAGAACAGAAGATCACTGATCAAGAATTGTGGGTACTCATGATCTCCATAACCTGTAAAAGGATAGTATCAGAGAAATAACCTTAATATGATACATATTTGTTTAAATTATAAAATAAATATGCATTGTGAATAAAATAATGATAAGTAGCATTCATTTCTTAAAAAAAAAAACCCAACAAAAAAACCCCAGGGTTTTTCAAATTTCACTTGAAACTCCCCTCCCGAAAAAATTGTAATAAAAGCTGGGGTTTTTTGATTTGCCAACCCTGGTCACAATTAAAACAGGCTTCCTCCTGGTTGCACAGCCATAATATCCAACTGAGTGCACATAATTTCCTGCTGTTTTTAGTCTGATCTAGGATCTAGTCTGCCACTTCAAAACTTTCAACCAAGGGTTGTTCTCAATATCTCTCAACAGCAAAAGACTTCTTTTAGAAGGCCCAGGATGACCAGGTTTTAGCTCTAGCAATATTTTACCCTTTAATTTAAATTAAACTATAATCCAGTTAAGGGAAGAAAAAAAGTTCTGTCCTCTTTGAAGATCTGAAATTTCCTTTGAATTTTGCTTTCTAGACATGTTTAATAATTACAATATTAAACTCTGGTAAGATGGAAACAAATGCTAGTCATAATAATGGCAAAAAAAAGGAATATTTTTTTTATCATAAAACTTTAGGATGGGGAGGGTTTACTTACTTCTTGCATGTCTGTACTTTAGGTTGGAAACCATAATAGGTTATCTAGAAAGTTCATGCTGCATTAGAACAAAACTTTAAAATATAGTTCAATAAATTTTAATTGCTATACTAAATGAACACTGCTGTTTTTATCAAGCTCTTAACCTGTTCATGCCTGTCAAAAGTTGCTTATTTATTTCAATTAATAGAGCACCATTGATCTGCAGTACTGTATCATTCTTGCGCTATGTCAAGATGACAACTCAACACAAAGAAAGTAATGGGTGTGGGGAAGGTGTGTGGTGGGACTATGTTGGAATTTTACACTGTGAACTTTTATAATCTAATGGGACCATTACTGCTGAGAGATTGGTGATTGAGCAGAAATGCCCTAGCTTAGCCAATAATCCAGCTCCCATTGCCTATCACCATGATAATGCTAAGATCTCACATTGTGAGGCCTACTAAAAGAAAATTGATGGCTTTGATTTGGAATGTAATGAAACATCCAGGCGGGAAGGGACTGAAGCCCCTTCCCATTTCAGACCTATTTATGTTTATATTTCTCTTATAAGCTATACTTGTATTCTGCTATTCAGAAAGAATTATGTAATAATATACACTAGCGGCCATAATATAAGGGTCAGTAAGAACAAGTGTATTTAAATATTTATTATAGAAGTTTAACAAAATGTTGAGACTATATATTTTACACATATTTAGATATATCTCAAATCTATCTTTGGTGAAAATTTCAAGTGAATGGAATAAATATTTCGTAAGTTATGAGGAAAATAACAAACTATCTTCCAAATTGCAGCAGCCAAAAGTTAAGGGTCACTTATAATCATACATTATTGGAACATTCAACTGTCAACATGGCGGCTTATGAGAGACAGCAGATGTCCTGTGATGAAAAACAAAGGATTGTGTGTCTTCACCATTAGGGCAAGTCGAATTGTAGAGCTCGTTTTAAGTCATCGAGATCGACAGATGCTAAACCTAAAACTCATAGACCTCATAAAACATCACCAAGACAGGATCATATTATAGTTAGAATGTCACTGAAGGATAGGTTTAAGAGTGCTGCTGAAATATTCTGCGAGTTCAGCTCCACGTCCGATGTCAATGTATCACGTGAAACAGCTTCGCGGAGATTACGTGGTTCTGAGTTGCTTGCTCGGGCACTGGCAAAGAAACCTCTGATCTCTAAGAAGAATCAAAGAGCATGTCTTTGTTATGCTCACGAACATGTGGCGAAAGGTTATCTCGTGCATTTGTGAAGAAGACAGTGAAATATGGAGGAGGCAGTGTAAAGGTCTAAGAGTTTCTGCTGCTGGTCCTGGTCCACTTATTCACTTACAAGGGACTGTCACTGCTGAAATCTTCAAGCAGCTTCTTAGACAGCATGCCATTCCATTCCACATCTCCAATCCTCATCAGCTCCATCTCCTATCTTCATGTAGGACAACCATTCCCTGCCCACTGCGAAGAGAGTCAGATTTTTTTTAGTGATAAAGGATTGATCTCATGGACTGACCACATTAAAGTCCAACCTTAACCCTATAGAAAACCTTTTGAAGATTATTGGAGATGGGGCAGGAAGGAGAAATCCAAAGAACCAAGATGAACTCTGAGAATTATTGAAAAAAGAATGGAACAATATTACTCCATCATTTTGCAAGAAATTAATTAAGTCTTGTGGTAACAGATATTGGGAGGTCATTGCTAGTTAAAGGATGTTCACAAAATATTAATAGTAAGGGTTTCATTTTCTTTCTTGTTCCATTTTACATTGTTTTACTAAGTGACCTTAACTTTTAGCCGCTGCAATTTGGAAGATAGTTTTTTTTATTTCCTCATAACTTACAAAATATTTAATTAAATATGTGTACAATATATAGCCTCAACATTTTGTTAAACTTCTATAATAAATATTTAAATACATTTCTTACTGACCCTTATATTATGGCCATTAGTGTAGAATGTGACACGTTTGGTGCAGGAGGGACGTATTCAACATTTGATAATTTTGTGGCAATATGTGCTTAAAGGTTTTAGGTGTTTTATTATCAGCATTTCTTGTCATGGTTAGCCATAAGGAATTATAAATGTTGGACTACCTTATACTTAAGTAAAATAAGTATAAATAAATATACACCACAGCCGTATAACAATAATGTAACATGGTGTCAGGTAAAATATACACCACAGCCATGTAACAATAATGTAAAGACCTTCTACGTTTTTATATTACCTTACATTTAGAATTTTCTTATGTGTGGAAAATAATTTGGATCTAAGAGAGTTAGTGCTCATTCCTGTGTGAGTTACTATTATTATCAATGCTGTGCCGCAGCGATTTGCCTTCCTTTCTGCCGTGCCACAACTTAGCCTCTTCTTTCAGACAGCCTGTATTTCTCCCATACTTCCTCACTTCCCCTACAACCTCTCACGCAACTTTTCTGGTCGGACTCTATTTTCACAGGGTAGATGCTGACCTCAGCCAACTATCCCAGATCAGGGCTGAGGGGGGAGGGGAAAATGTTCCCTAACCCCTGAGCTTCGGTTTGGGATGGTGGGTTTTTAACAACCTGCTTCATCCCCACCCATACCTTTCTCACATCCCTTTTCCTTCTCACTTCACTATCCATTTTGTTTTACTCTGTGCCTAAGGTGGAGCCTCCATGCCGAAGGGCTGCCAGGTCATCAGGCGGTAGGAGTGGCCTTAAATGGCTGCACCTGGCTCTGCCAGCTCCATACGCACCCCTTGCAGAGCGGGCCACTGTGAGGGGTGATTAGCTTTTGCTTCCCACAGAAAGAATAGGGTCCCCATGCCCGATGATGAAAATCCAACAGAAAAACATCTATCCCTTTCCCCCTCGATCGACGGAGCCGCCTTCAGGCATCTCCACAGGAAAAAAAAGAGGTTTTCCCCATTGTGCTCTTGCAGGGGACCCTTTAAATCTCTTTAACCGGAGAGGAGGCTTACTCCTCTCCTTTGCTTACAGGTGTAAGGGACTCCCCCTCACCCCCTTTTCGGCACCTCCCTCTTTCCAGCGGCAGTCTCCCCTCTACTTTCCAAGGACAGGCAAGAAAGCCAGCAGGCAGCCCATAGCCGACCACTTCCCATGAAGCAGCTCAGTAGGGCAAACCCCCTTAGTGGGGAGAGGGAAGCCAAGCCTCATCGGTCGCTTCCCTCAAAAGACCTGCTGGATAGAATATTAAACATAGCAGGGGTCAAGGCCTGTGCCTCCCCAGACTCGACTTGTGACACCGCTGCCAATGGGACCTGTGATGTCCTGGGGAGGATGGCCCCGTAAGGGGCGCGGCGATTTGCCATCCTGGCCGCCGTGCTGACGGGATCCAGCGCTCCGTCCGGCCCCAGCTTAGCCTCTCTTCTTTCCTTCAGATAGCCCGATTTCTCCCCTACCTCGTTGCTTTTCATACAACCTCTCCCACAACTTTCTCTGGTCAGCCTCTAATTTCACAGGGTAGATGCTGACCTTCTTCTCAAGCCAACCACCCCGGATCGGGGCTGGGGGGAGAGGGGACATTGTTCCCTAACCCCTCAGCTCCGGTTCGGGATGGGTTTTTTTTAACAACCTGCTTCATCCCCACCCATACCTTCCTCACATCCCCTTTCCTCTCCTCTTCACATTCTATCAATTTTACGCCGTGTCCAAGGTGGAGCCGCCATGCCGATGGACTGCCAGGGCACCAGGCGGGAGGGGTGGTCCCGAATGGCGGCGCCTGGCTCTGCCGGGCTTGTAAGCACCTCTCGCAGTGCGGGCAACTGCGAGAGGTGATGAGCTATTGCGTCCCGTATTAAAAAGAGGGTCACCATGCCCATGTATGACAAAAAAAACAAAAAAACCCAATCCCCAACTTCCCCAAGAAAATCAACGGAGCCGCCCTCGGGCAGCTCCACCGAGAAAATGGAGGTCCCCCCCCTTGTGCTTGCGCAAGGGACCCTCCATAATTCTTTAACCGGAGAGGAGGCTTACTCCTCTCCTACGCCTACGGGTGTAGGGGACTCCCCCTCACCCCCTTCTCTGGAGGTGCTTTCGGGCACTTCCCTATCTCCAGCGGCAGTCCCTCCTTTGCTTTCTAAGGGGACTGCCAAGAAAGCCAGCAGGCAGCCCATTGCCGACCGCCCCTCGTGCAAGCGGCTCGGTAGGGCAAACCCCCTTAGGGGGGAGAGGGAAGCCAGGCCCCTTCGGTCGCTTCCCTCAAAAGACCTGCTGGCAAGAATTTTAAACCTTGCTGGGGTCAAGGCCTGTGCCTCCCCACACAAGACTGGCGACACTGCCAAGGGGACCTGCGATGTCCTGGGAGGGGATGGCCAACTGGAGGCCCCTCCTGTGATAAACATGGTCCTTGAGGAGACCCAGCCTCAGACGGTAGGGCCTTCCATGGGGGGAGGAATTCGGGCTCGGCGCCAAGCACCGAACCCGAATCCGCCCCTATGCAAGGTCCTCCTCAAATGGCTGAGGGCTCCAAGGCAGTAAAAGGAGGGGAGGGATCTCCTCCGACAGGTGCCCCTACGACAACCAGGACCTTCTCCATTTCGGAGAGGGACCTGGCTGAGGCCGGTCCATCTGGCCTGGGGGCTTCTGCCGGTGGAGGTGAAAAGCGGGTTCATTCCCCGCCCTCCTCTCCAAAAAAGAAAAAGACAAAGAAGACGAAAAAGACTCGGGGCTCCTCTCCATCCGCGGGGGCTGCGGGGACAGATGGGTCTGCTGCCACTTTGGTAGGCGACCAAGCCAAGATCGGCACATCCGGCCCCTCTACCCCCTCGTGTGCGGAGCCCCTGACCAAGACTAACACCAAGAGTGCACAGGGCGGAGCCTCGATGACATCGGGGCCCCTCATTCAGAGGTTACCTGGCGTTTTCGAGCCCGCTGGCTTTAAACGTTTCCTCGTTATTCGCTCCACTGATGGCACCATGTTGTCCAAGGGCAACATGATCCATCAGAGGAGAGGATTAGCTAGTGCAATTGGTAGAGAGCCGAAGGTGACCCGTTTCTCGGACGGCAGCCTTCTGGCGAATGCGGCGAATCCCGCCGAGGCGGCCAAGATAAGTGCTCTTCGGACACTTTATGGCACCCCGGTGAGTGTGACGCCGCACTCTACCATGAACTTTGTGAAAGGAGTAGTTTATGCGAGGGAACTCGTTGACTACTCCATTGAGGACATCACCCTAGAGCTGGCCGACCATGGGGCGGTCAAGGTCGAACGTGTGATGAGAAAACAGGGAGGGGCTTCGAGACCCACCCCTACGCTCTTCGTCACGTTCGACTGTGACAAGCTCCCTGAGTCGGTGCGTGCCGGTTGGTACCGCTACCGCGTGAAGGCATTCGTGCCACTGCCGCGGCGGTGCTATTACTGTCACCGCTTCGGCCATACGAATCGCTCATGTAGACGTGCAAAGTCGGGGTCACCCGAAGTCTGTGTAAATTGCTCCAAGGTCGCACACGATAAGTCCAAATCGTGTGTGGCCAAGTGTGTCAAATGCCGAGAGCCGCACCCTGCTTTTTCGAAGCAATGTGGTGCATATCTCCTGGAGAAAGAAATCGTGGCCGTTCAGGCCCAGGATAGACTCTCATTCCGCGAGGCTAAGGACTTGGTCCTGGCGCGCCCAGCTCTGCCTGGGACGTCATATGCCTCAGTAGTTCGAAAGGCACCCTCTGCTCCTGGCCCATCCAGGCCAACGAGCACGGTTGTTTCCGCGCCCATACGGAGCCCTTCTGCGGGCTCTACCCAACCCGGGCGCTCCCCTGGTAAAGCTGGCGGCAAAAAGGGTTCATACCCAGCCCCTGCTAAAACCAGGGCTCCCCCCTCTTCCCCCAGCGTGACCGTTTCCCGCAAGGCGAAACGGCCACGCGCTTCCACCGAGTCGTTAGACTCACAGGAGGCAACACCCCTGAAGATGGTCGCTAGGCCATCTTCAGGGGTTCCTAAAGCTGTTCCCCGAAAGGAGGACAGCAACAAAGGAGCTTCGGCTCCTTCGCCCACGCCCCGAGGTGGAGCGAGTGCCTCCGAAGCCGCAGCGCCCGCCTAAGGTTTCGAGGCGGAGGGAGGAAAAGACTCGCATGGCGAGCCCAACCTCCCCCAATAAGTCCTCGAAGGCGACAGCGCTTTGTCCGGCCAACAGCGCCCGGGGTTCTGCCCCCGGGAAGCGTACGGCCATTCCCGTGAGGGTCTTCAATTCGAGGAGGGCCCCCGCTTCTCCTCCGAGCTAGGCCTGGAGGGCATATTCCTTCAATGGAATTGCCGTGGACTCCGGGCCAACTGGGAGGAGCTGCGGAGGCTCGCCTCGTCCCGTTCCCCGTTAGCTATTTTTTTGCAGGAGACCATGCTAGGCGCGTGCCCCCTGCCTGCCCTCCCGGGGTATAAGGGTCTTGCGACCCCACCACCGCGGGATGGCCGGGCTGGGGGATGCGCGGTTTACACCCGGCATGATGTCTCCGTTCTTCCTTTCTCTTTAGATACCTCCTTTCAGGCAGTGGCTGTGCAGCTGCACCAGGATAGGAGGTATACTATCATTTCTGCGTACATTCCACCGTCAGCTGACTTCGACGCGGGGGACTTCCGCCGCGTCCTGGCACGGTTGCCGAGGCCCTATCTCTTGCTTGGAGATCTGAACGGCAGGCATCCTCTCTGGGGAGATTACTCCATAAATCCCAGGGGACAAGTCCTTGCCGATCTGATCGAAGAGCTTGAGATGGGTGTCCTAAATGTGGATGAGTTTACGCATCACTCCGAGAACCGCTTCATTTTCTTGCCTTGACCTATCTTTGTGCTCTTCGGATGCACAGCCTGATTTTGATTGGGGGGTGGTCGATGACCTCCATGGTAGTGATCACTTTCCCATTCAAATATCATTTTAAGGACAGCTGCCGCAT
This sequence comes from Ceratothoa steindachneri, assembly GCA_963969495.1. Classification (NCBI taxonomy): domain Eukaryota; kingdom Metazoa; phylum Arthropoda; class Malacostraca; order Isopoda; family Cymothoidae; genus Ceratothoa; species Ceratothoa steindachneri. Next base: position 55,547,142 of record OZ018334.1, read on the forward strand.
GAGAGCCCACCTCGGTGGTGCTTGGCATGGGCGCGGTGTCCTGCATTTCAGGAAATGACCTAATTCTCTATCTCAGTCGAGTAGTTTAGGTTGGTAGATGAGGCCATTGAGTTCTTCTCCGGCAACCTCATCGCCGCGGGCTTGACTACTATTCTTAGGTCTGGCCGTTTTGCACGCCGACCGCTCCCTTGGTGGTCGGCTGAATGTGAGACGGCCCTCAAACAGAAGCGTTATACCTACATGCGCTATAAGCGCCGCCCGAACGATTTCTCTGTCGCTGAATTTCGTCAGGCTAGGGCAAGTTTCCGGTATATTTCGAAGCACGCCGGCGCTCTTCTTGGCCGGCATACGTGTACTTCACTTAATGGGTAGAGGCCTCTAGCAGAGGTGTGGAAGCGAGTCAAAAGGATTCGGGGCAAGTTCTCGCAGGACCCCCCTCCCGTTCTCCAGGAGAATGGGGTCGCAATCTCGGACCACGCGTCCGTGGCGGAATCCTTCGCCACTGCTTTCTCTGCATTCTCTGGCCGGGATGCTGCTCCGCCAGCATTCAAGGCATGTCGTGATGTCGCGGAAGGCCGCCGGCTGGACTTTCCCTCTTGAGGCGGAGAACCCTTCAACGACAGGTTTCCGTTGCACTCCGCTCTTGCTTCGTGCGCGGACGCCGCCCATGGTCCGGGCGATGTCCCGTACGCCATGCTTCGACACCTGGGTGAGCGAGGCATGGCCTTTCTGTTAGATTTGTTAAACAGGATCTGGGTGGAGGGTCTCGTCCCGGATTCCTGGCGAATGGCTACTGTGCTCGCCTTTTGCAAACTGGGGAAAGCTCACTCTACTCCCGCCGGTTTCCGCCCAATCTCTCTAACCTCTTGCGTGTGCAAGTTGACGGAGAAATTGGTAAATGTTAGATTAGCCTTTTCCTGGACAGCGGAGGCCATCTGTCTTCTGCACAGTGCGGCTTCCGCAAGTTCCACTCCACGTCGGATGCTCTGCTCCAACTGGAAAATGCCGTCTGCGAGTGCTTCCTTCATAGACAGCACTACGCCACGGTGTTTTTCGATCTGGAGAAGGCCTATGATACCGCATGGCGATACGGTATCATGGTGACTCTCCACACGATGGGGGCGAGGGGACGCCTCCCAATGTTTATATCTGAATTTTTGCGAGATCGTCGATTTCGCGTACGGGTGGGGGGAGCCCTCTCCGGCCCAAAGGAGCAGGAAGAGGGTGTCCCGCAGGGAAGTGTCCTCAGTGTCACACTCTTTGCCCTGAGCATCAACGGCATCACCTCGGTGCTGCCGGAAGATGTTCTCGCTACGCTCTACGTGGACGACCTTTCGATCTCTTTTGGCGCGGCCCAGATGCCAACTCTGGAGCGTCGACTCCAACAGGCATTGAACCGCGTCTCTCGCTATGCCGAAGCGCACAGGTTTCGGTTTTCTTTGGCCAAGACTAAGGTGGTGCACTTCTGCCGCCATCCACGGCTTCACCCCGACCCAGATTTGTTTCTTAATGGGGTGCGCCTGGATGTGGTTGAGTCGCACCGTTTCCTTGGTCTTGTATTCGACCGACGCCTCACCTGGGAGGCTCATATTCGCAGCCTTAGGGTCTCTTGTACCCGCGCCATGGACATTCTCCGTTCCGTGACGTTCAGCGCTTGGGGCGCTGATAGGACTACCGCCTTACTTTTTTATCGATCCTTTGTTCGCTCGAAGCTCGACTACGGATGCGAGTTTTATGCATCCGCAGCCGAGCGTTTATTGCGGAAGGTGGATTCGATCCACCACACCGGCCTTCGCCTTGCGATCGGTGCCTTCCGCACTTCCCCCATTGAGAGCCTGTTGGTCGATGCTGGGGAGATGCCACTCGCTCTGCGCCGCGTGCAGTGCATCACTCGCCTGTACGCGCGAGCCCGGCGCCTCCCTCAGTCGCCAACAGCTCTCACTGCATCCGCAGCTGATCTCGATGGTCCCTATGCCGCCTAGAGACGCCAGTCATACCCTAAGCCCTTTGGGTTTAGGGCCAGGAAACTCCTTCGAGAGGTAGATATAGCTCTCGGGCCGGTGGCGCCCCTGGTTCTGCCCAGGACGCCACCCTGGAGGGTACCACATTTGGCTATTTGTCGCCACGCCTCTGCTCCCAAAGCTTGTACTGCGCCGGGAGTATTGCGTTCGACCTTTTTGGAGCACACATCGTGTCACGCTGGTACCGTGCCAGTGTATACGGATGGCTCCAAGTCCCAAGAGGGGGTCGGCTTCCACGCCGTATCCCCTCTGTTTGAAGTCAGCGGGGCTCTACCAGGCGCTGCGTCTGTCTTTACGGCCAAGCTGGTGGCAATACACCACTCGGTACCAGAGATTACGCGACGTGCCCGGTTCGGAGACTGGATTGTGATCTATAGCGACTCACAAAGCGCCCTGAGTGCTCTCGGGGCATTGGAATCTCCGCATCCCCTGGTTCGCGATATCCGTGACGCCATGGTTTTGGCGAGTCGTGCAGATGTCGAGATTATCTTCTGCTGGGTTCCTGGACATGTAGGAATTGCAGGGAATGAGCGCGCCAAAGAGTCTTCGAGGACTCTGCGTCCGGACCAGCGTTTCGCTCTTCCTCACACCGACTACATGGCAGGAATACGGGCAGCTCTTCGGACTGCTTGGCAAAGAAGATGGGAGACGGTCGAAGGGAACTTAAAGTTGCGTGCCATTGCGCCGTGACTGTTCCCATGGACCTATCCCCCAATGCCACGACGGCTTCAGGTCGCTTTCTGTCGTCTCCGAATCGGGCACACTCGTGTAACGTATCGGTATCTGATGCAGCGCTCGCCTTCGCCCTATTGTGACGACTGCGTCGTCCCCCAGACTGTTCGGCACATTCTTGTCGAATATCCCAGTCTGGGTGATCTTCGCGCACGTTACCTGTCCCGGTACCGGGATGGGCGGGGTTGCTACCACCTGTCCCTTGTACTTGGGACGAGTTCGTGCACATTGACTTGTGGACTTGTTGACTTTTGGGGGGAGGCCGGGCTTCCCTTTATTTAAGTAGGTTCTATTTTTTGTTTTTCTTTGTAGGTTGCACGCTCCTGCACCAGGCTGAGAGGTACCTCTCCCCGATGCCGGAGATTGCTTCTTAATTTTTGAGTTTTTCCAATATTTATCATTGTTATTTTTTCATAATTTATTTTAAAGTAGCCTAGTTCTAGGCTATCCTATTTCCGGCGACTTATGCCCAAGTGGGCAGTCGCCAGATGGGCTCTAAAGGGAAAAAAAAAAATCAATGTGCGTCGTGATGTCAAGAAGGCCGCCGGCTGGGCTTTAACCTCCAGAGGCGGAGAACCCTTCAACGACAGGTTTACTCTAAGTGAGTTGCGTTCCGCTCTTGCTTCTTGCGCGGACAATACCCATGGTCCGGACGATATCCCGTACGCAATGCTTCGACACCTGGGTGAGCGAGGCGTGGCCTCTCTCTTAGATTTGTTCAACAGGATCTGGGTGGAGGGTCTCCTCCCGGATTCCGTACGAATCGCTACTGTGCTCGCCTTTTCAAAATGGTGAAAGATCACTCTACAGTATCACCTCGGTGCTGTCGGAAGATGTTCTCTACGCTCAACGTGGACCACCTTTCGATCTCTTTTGGCGCGGCCCAGAAGCTAACTCTGGAGCGTCGACTCTAACAGGCATTGAACCTCGTTTCTCGCTATGACGAAGCGCACAGGTTTCGGTTTTATTTGGCAAAGACTAAGGTGGTGCACTTTGCCGCTATCCAAGGCTTCACCCCGACCCAGATTTGTTTCTTAATGGGGTATGCCTGGAAGTGGTTGAATCGCACCGTTTCCTTGGTCTTGTATTTGACCGACGCCTCACCTGGGAGGCTCTTATTCGCAGCCTTAGGGTCTCTTGTACCCACGCCATGGATATTTTCCGTTCTGTGACGTTCAGTGCTTGGGGCGCTGATAGGGCTACTGCCTTACCTTTTTATCGATCCTTTGTTCGTTCGAAGCGCGACTACGGATGCGAGTTTTATGCATCCGCAGGTGAGCGTGTATTGCGGAAGGTGGACTCGATCCACTACACAGGTCGCCTGGTGACCGGCGCTTTCCGCACTTTCCCCATTCAGAGCCTACTAGTCGATGCTGGGGAGATGCCACTCGCTCTACGCCGTGCACATTGCATTATTCGCCTGTACACGCGAGCCCAGAGTCTGCCTCAGTCGCCAACAGCTCTCACTGCATCCGCAGCTGATTTCGACTCTGCCTATGCCGCCGGGAGACGCCAGTCATACCCTAAGCCCTTTGGGTGTAGGGCTATGAAACTCCGAGAGCTACATATAGCTCTCGGGCCGGTGGCGCCCCTGGCTCAATCCAGGACGCCACCCTGGAGGGTAGCACCTTTAGCTAATTTTCGTCATGCCTCTGCTCCCAAAGCTTGTACAGCGCCGGGAGTATTACGTTCGACCTTTTTGGAGCACACTTCGTGTCACGCTGGAACCGTGCCAGTGTATACGGATGGCTCCAAGTCCCATGAGAGGGGCGGCTTCCACGCCGTATTCCATGTTTGAAGTAAGGAGGCTCTGCCAGGCGCTGCGTCTGTCTTCACGGCCGAGCTGGTGGCAATACACCACTCGGTACGGGAGATTACGCGAGTTGCACGGTTCTGAGACCTGATTGTGATCTATAGCGACTCACAAAGCGCCCTGAGTGCTCTCGGAACATTGGAATCTCCGCATCCCCTGGTTCGCGATATCCGTGACGCCATGCTTTTGGCAAGCCGGGCGGATGTCGAGATTATCTTCTGCTGGGTTCCTGGACATGTAGGAATTGCGGGGAATGAGCGCGCCAAAGAGTCCGCGAGGACTCGGCGACCGGACCAGCGTTTCGCTCTTCCTCTCACCGACTACATGGCAGGAATACGGGCATGAACCTACCCCCCAATGCCGCGAAGGCTTCAGGTTGATTTCCGTCGTCTCCGAATTGGACGCACCGCCATTTGAGGGGAGCGCTCGCCAGCCCCCTATTGTGAAGACTGTGTTGTCCCCCAGACTGGTCGGCACATTCTTGTTGAATGTTCCAGTTTGGGTGATCTCCGCGCACGTTACCTCTCCCGGTACCGGGATGGTTGGGGTCGCTACCGCTCATTCCTTGTACTCGGGAGGAGATCGGACTTCTCCCTTTATTTAACTAATTTTTTTGTTGTTGTTTTCTTTGTAGGTCGCACGTTCCTGCGCCGGGGGGGGGGCGGACCCCCCCCCCTCCCTCATGACCCCGGAGCTTGCTTCCTCCTTGTTGCCATTTTCCCTTATTTATTGTTGTTTTTTGCATATTCTATTTTAAAATAGCCTAGTGCTAGGCTGTCGTGAGTCCGGCGACTTGTGCCCAAGTGGGTAGTCGCCAGATAGGATCCTAAAATTAAAAAAAAAAATTATCAATGCTGTGTAAGATAGCCATTATTAATGATCAATGCCCTTTTCTCAGACTCCACAGTTTCAATAATAATAATGGCATGGAATATTTAATTACTTCAACAAGAAGTCCCAAAATTCCTACTACATAATAAATAAATTGGTACCATGATGGGAAAAGGTTGTAGAACAAAATGGTAGCTATTAATTGATTAAATTTACTTAAAAATATATTATTCCAAAGTGGCATGAACTTTTTGATGACCCTAAATATCAACTAGAAATAATGTAATTTTTAAATTAGGATATTTTCTAGGTTTAATATTTTCTTTTTATTCCAATGGGTGTTTGGTCTTTTTCTTCTGTCCAATATGGCTTAATGCAAAGCTGGATCGCTAGTGTTAATAGGTATTGGAACACATTACGCACATTGGCATTGGGCGGCTGCCCTCTTGTTCACCCTTAAACTTAAACACACATTGGCATGTATCATTGTGCACCTACTTTTTTCCTGCAGGCTTTTTACTACTCTATCCCAGCCTCAGCAATAAAGGTAAATAGATTTGTGACCAGGGAGGGTACTTTTATGTGGGAAAGTGGTTGATGATGATGCTGAGTCTCCTGCAATATCCTCCTCCTTTTTCAGGCTTTAGCTCCTTTACTTCATATTGTGGATTTTGCCCTTTGCGGTTCCTCAAATATCCATATCTTCTCCACAAGTTAAGGGTTCTTTCACTCTGTTCCTTGATTTCCATTCTTCCATTTATGGGAACTTCTCCCTGGATTCTTGAAATGTGCCTTTCGTATCATTGAGATTTGATGATCCATTGTACTGCACCTTTATGTCCTACAGGAAATGCTATTTTCCACCATGAGCGAGTTTCTGTCACATTGGGTATAGGTAATCATTAGGAGGGGACCTAATTTGAGTCTGGTTGACTTTGCGATGGTTGCCCTATGTTGTAAGTGATCCATGATTCAGATCCTGCATTAAACTATATCAAAACAAGACAGAACTATTCCTCTTAGGCCGAGACAGAACACTTAAGAAACGTCCAACTAAAAATCCCACTTGGATTACACCCTTTTCCTTTTACAATATCCCCTCCCCAATAGTGGTTGTTTGGTCTATTTAATTTGGGTGTATAAATTTACTCATCATGGATGTTTCTAGTGCGCCTTCTTGTCTCTAATATTCAATGTCAATTAGATTTGCTATTGCACTCGGCCTTCTTGACTTTACCACTATCCTTGTTTCTAATATTTATCCACCTTTCTCTTTTACCTATTTGTCTTTCCCTCCTGTCATTCTTTCTCCAGTAAGTAAAAAAATCCCTCTTTGGTTACTTGTTTTGTCATGCAGAAGTAATGCCACCATTGTGGTTAACTAAATATGCTGCACCTATGCTTGAAAGAGATGGAGAGGCTGGATTAGAAACCAACTCATGTAATAATCTTAAGAATGCATTGGCTGACCCTGTTCAGGGTCCCGCTTCCCTGACTTGCCTTAATGTGGTCAATTAGTATCCATCATCTCAGAGTATGTAGGATGTATTTGACCAGCAAAAGTGATGTGATAACGCTAGAGGGTGAAAATTTTAGGGCAATTGGTCTGCTGTATGTGTAAATGGCCAAGTTTATTAGGATATTGATTGGGAGTGTGTAGAATGACTAATGCTGTTATTGGGGATGGATGGAGATTTTAAAATCTGGAAAGGCTACCTAGATAAGTTTGTTTTGCGTCAGTTTGAAAATATCAAAAGAGGAAATGTGTGATAGATGCCTGTTGTAATGGAAGGATAGGTTGACTCAAATAGTTAACTTGACTCAGTGTGTGTGGAAAAGAAGTGATCATCTGAGTATGTGGGAGAATTGTTCGTGAGAGACATGCTTGAAAACTATGGGTTAGCGAATATACTTGGAGCTGTTGCATCTGGCCATTAATCCTTGACAGGATTCTTAGGCCCTGGGGGCGATTAACAATGAATGCTTTCAGTGATCAAATGTCATCATCAAGCTGGAGTTTGTAGCTGGCATATACGAGACCTTAAATGTGGTCTCTTGATTCTATCACTTTTTTCTCTATCTTTAGTCATTAACATATGCTAATATCCGTTTAGTGGACATGGTGGTGATGATAGGAGACTTTCACTCACCTGTAGTGCAGTAGTTTTGTCCTAGATTTATTCTTCAACGTTTACCCTTGTATTTTGTTAACAACCATTTACTCATCTCTCTTTAAAAGGTAAATTTGTTCATTTTACCACTCTACTATTAACCCTTCTACACACCAATTCAAGACTATTTCTTGCCTCTTCACATGTTCATCGAAACCCATAAATGGTCTCTTTATCACAAAACTAATTACCTCAACTTTTTCCATTGCATGCTACAATAAAGTCAGCTCTTGAGAGTTGTCGCCCGAACATTAATTCACGTAAACTGCGACCATCTGACGACTTAATTATGTCCCCGAAACAAGGTAATAAGCTTAAGATATGTTCTATCTGATGGTAGTGGTAGTAGGGTAGGAGATAAAGAATACCACAACTATGATGTCAGTTGCATTTTATGAAAGTAATCCATGTAGGAAATGGGCAGAGATCCCAGGTCTGTCTATAAGCACAATAATAGTGACTTTGTAAACCAAATGGAAAGAGGCACTTTTCTCTTGAGGATTACCTTACCCTCTTCACACTTGTGTATTACCCTTCCCCTCCAACGACATACATCTTTTATGAAGTGTAAGCAGTGTGTTTTGTTTATGTGCAGTAGAACAATATGCTATGTTGTTGAGGGTGGCAAGTACTTATTGTGAAAATGCTTTTGGAATCGTTTGAATCAGAATAATGGCAAAATTGAACTTTTTAACAATAAATCTTTCAATAGGGTCTGTATATTAGGCTTGGAGAATGGCCATATCATCTTCCAGTGTGTGTCATAAAAGGTGACAAAATCCAGATAATGGCGCTGGCCTGGGAAGTCGCACAATTCATTTTTTGCTTTACAAGTGCATTAACTAATATGGTTGTTAATGGGCGTTGTTGTCTTTGACCCTATCCAGGCGATCTGGTTAGCCTGCACCATTGTATAAATCAAGTGAGTGTGTGAAGTGTGCCGTATATAAGAGGAGGGAAAGGGGTTAGGTAATGAATGCATTTAAAAGGAAGATTGCAGATGCCAGGGTTATCAAACTCTAGAATTATAGGGGTGAGGCTCAGATTGGCCAGGGTAAAGTTGTGTAATTATAGCATATGGCCCCCTGCAATGTAGAAATCTGGTTGAAAATGAAGGTTCTGGAATGACTAGGACAGGTAGTGGATGGAATTAGAAATTTCTATAGGTTAATGTTCTCATGTTGCTCCCAACGAGCAGATGACGTCTGCTCCCTCCTTTGGCTTGGGAGATTAAGGGAGAAAGCTTTGCTCCTACAGTCTGTGCTTTAGGCCCCGTCAACTTTACCATAATTAAGTGGAGCTCTGCCTTCTGTGAGACTGTCTTGAGTGACCAGGTTGAAGTGGAGGGATGCTGTTGCATGCTGTAGGAATTTGATAGCACCCATTCAACAGCTAGGAAGTGGAAGTTCTATTGCAACTTAACCTCACGTGGAGTACATCCAAGTAGAGTGGTATAAATTCAATGATTCCCTCCAAGTAGGGTGGTATAAATTCAATGGTTGCATCCAAGTAGGGTGGTATAAACTCAATGGTTGCATCCAAGTAGGGTGGTATAAACTCAGATTGCATCCAGGTCGTGTCATATCTACTTAGGAATGACTGACCACTACAACTCTGTTCTTGCACTACAAGATCCCTAGATTAAAACAATAAAAAGCCTTGCCTGCTGCCCACAAATAATCAATACAGTATTATGCACCAGAGGATGGTAGCAGGGAGGTGGTCAACCTATTACACTCAAAGAAGGGGATTATTGGGCCAAAACTGAATTTCCCATTAATTGCGCCTCAATGCCTTGGACCCCTCAAGTCCTGGTTTTGTGTGGCCTGCAAGCGTTAAAGGGCGTTGTTTGTAGAGGTTCCAAAGCCTCTCCTCTGAAATAGTATCAGGTAGCCGGTCAGGTCCTTAAGCCTAGAGAAATGGTTGAGGAAGGTGAGTGTTTAGTACTAGACATTCCATGATTTTGGACGGGCTGCAGAGTAGAAAAATTGGGCAGTATGATAAAGGGTCAGTGGTTGGTTGGTTTAGTTTGATGATGAATATGATGTGAGCCCTCCCTTAATACTCTCCTCGCCATCCTGAACACTCCTAAGCCGGCCGTGAGCAAACCTTGTACCCTTTCCAGTCTACTTGATATTGCCTAAGACCTTTCCCCTCAGTGTCCTCTTCCATCCTCTTGTCTCTTCACATTGACCTATCTGGCTGAGTAGGATGCACTAACTAGCGTCAATCAGTGGTCATAATTATTCAAAAGAAAATGATTAATTGATCATTTAGCTCAAAGAAAAGTAACTACAGATTAAATTCTGACCTAAGAAAGAGTTAAACAATTGAATGCTTTGATCGATAATTATAGATTAACGTTTCCCTAGATTCAAGAATGCACTATGCAAATTAGATTTACCACATGCCATTAAACCACAAGTTGACGTCTCCCTTGTTGTGGCTAGATTCTAGTCTCAAAGTTATTGTTTGCTAATTGCTTGAGGGCTTTTTCATGCTCTTACATGATTCGCTAGACTGTTTTTACCTGTGTATGCATGTCAGTATGTGTGGAAGCTTTTGAGATTCCTATCGTGGTTAAGAGCAAATTTAATCCATGCGTCAGTTCGACATTGTAATTCATTCACTAAATAGAACTGACTGCATCCATTCGTTGAATGGGGGAAGACACTAGACTGGAAACCAACTGATGTCAGGCATGTGTTTATTTGCCTTAGATTGGCCAGGGTAGTTCAAAGAAATTTCTGAATTGTTTGAGGACTGATTGTCGAATATTAAAATGTGATCTCCACCTTTATAGTTTCAGAATTTCTCAAGCAGTATGAAGGTGAAGTAGATGAAAGTGGAGAGAAGAACTTGAAGTTTATTTGTGTCGCGTTAATTGATGCTCTAAATCAGAAGTCACGAGCTGTCAGGACTCAAAAAGCAGCAAACAAGTACGTTTATTCTTTGAGTTTACAAATGCCGTTCTTCAATATCCAATATTGCTTAGGAGCATGCTCAAAACTAGCTGTATTTTCAACCCCATCTTCTACAGAGACTGCTAAAAGAGGTTTAAATTTGTATTTTGACTGACTTTGCCAAATGCAATCAAATTGCCACTTAAGAGGCGGTTGCTCACAAGGTTGTTTAATGAGGGTGCGGGCATTGCATTTATCTTTCTAGCTAAGAATTTGCAACCCTTTTGACTGCATGTCAAAATCAGGTAAATATTTTTTTTCAACTACTGCGCACATTTGTAATAATTATATGTGGTTTTATTTGACAAAGGCAAGATAAAAAGTAATAAAATTAACGATAATACTAGTACTATATATTTAGTCCTGATTAACTAGCATGTTTGTTTGATCATATTTTTATTGATGTAGCTCGACATAATAAATATATATTTCATTAAGATAAAATCCTAAGCCTTAAGATGAATTGTACAGTACCATCCAAAAATATCAGAATGTCTCTATTTCTATCACAACATCTTCCAGAAAAATATTGTTTCCAAAATTGGTGTATGATAATGTATATATATAAACTACGTATGATTAAAGGTTATTTGCAAATTTCGATTAACAAAATGAAAGTTATCAGTAGATAATATACAAAAAAAAATTGAATTCTCCAATATGATCCGAACGGCAGTGGAAACGATTTCATGTTGTAATATAATGATTAAATTATCGGTGGAAAACATATGTACAAGTTATAAGTAATTGTATTTAGTGGGAAAGACTTTATTCTCGATGATGCCTTGACATCTCTTGGCACAGGAATGAACCAACTGTTGTCACTCCTGCGCAGTCGTCTTGCTCCATTTATCTTGAAGAATTTACCAAAAGTTCTTGGATTGTTTTCAAATTCTGACTCTTTGCAGGACAGGTCAAAAGCAATTCTTTGTGTACGCTTCTGATTTCCCTGTAGCTTGGAAGGCCACAAGTGGTCCAATGCCTTCTACCAAATTCACACCCCAGACTAGGACACTTCCTCCGCCAAAATTCACTCGTTTTGGTTTAATTGCCAGACAATCTTTCACCTGCTCTGCGACGAACGAACCTCCTGCCAGATCCGAACAAATTGAACTTAGATTCGTCACTGAAGTGAACTCGACTCCATTGGTCATATCTTCATGAAACCTATTCACTGCATTTTTTAATTTAAAAAAAAAAAAATTAAGAGCTCATCTGGCGACTGCCTCGTAAGTCTAAAGTCGCTGTAATTCACGCTACAGCCTAATATTAGGCCAGATTAAAAAAAACAAAAAAAAACGAGTAAAAACATGTAAAAACAAACAAGCTTAAAAAGAGTAAGACGATCCTTCTTGTTCTAACTGATCATAGGCTTGACCGCGGTAGTGCGAGCGTGAAGATTGACTTCATCCAGCCGATGTGACAAAGTCAGGCTGGAAACATTGGTGGCCAAATTTCACTGTCGTGAAACTGCTCTAGCCGTTTTGAAACAGTTCTTCATCACATTTTGGATAATAGCTCGGTTTTTCCTGGCCTACCTGTTGATTTACCAAACGAGTAAAAACATGTATTAACAAAATATTACGGACTACACTTTTGGAGAGCTTGATAGTCTCTGCAATGGTTTCAATTGAAAGTCCATCTTGGTGGCGCAGATTTACGATCAGTTCGCAGACAGAGAGATGTGACGGATTTCTTAGGCATGTTACCTGGACGACAGCTGGCAAGAGAATCTAACATAGACGAGATTGAACTGAATTTAGTTGCTATGGAAACAATGAGGTGTCTACAAGAAACTTAAGCCTTCAGGTCATTTTGGACACTTAAAATTTTCTAGTAAATTGCTTATCTGCTGATAGCTTTCGTTTTATTCATCCAAAAGTTATTTAAAATGTGATAAAAATACAGGCTTTCTGGTCGCTTTGTAGGGTAGTGTAGATGTTAATTCCTCACAGCTGCCCTTAGCTTTGCGTGGCGGAAAAAAAAAATTCCGCCGTCCCATTTTGGACACGAGTACCGTTGACTTGACACCCCTGACTTAGAAAATAGAAAGACGGGAAGAAACCATTTGAATAACTATGTATGCCCTGGCTCCTTCATCATATTGTTCCATTTACTGACCTCATTTTCGTGGTGGCCATTGCGTCTCGCGTCATGGGATCAGACCTCCACAAAGAAGCCTTTCATACTGGATTCTCTCCGCTTACACATACACGCCTTCATTCTCCTTTTTCTTTAACTAACTGGATATTGGCCTGTGCCAATGCTCGAAGATATTAAAAGAGAGAAGAGAAGATAGGCTGCCCTTAACTTTGCCCCTGCCTGATGTTCATCAGCCTTGAGGACCTCCGCCGATTGGATGTGGTTCCTCCGAAGATTCAGCACTGTGTATCTGTAGCTCTTGTCTTAAATGTGATAGTATCGAACATGTGAACGTGTTAGCATGTCTGGTTCCTGGTGGCAGTAGATACGGATGTTAGCATTGGTCAAGTCAATGTGGGAGTGTTTAGTTTTGGATATGTGCACTCAAGACCCTTGCTAAGGTATCAGATTTGTGGCGTGGGATTAATGCGGTTACCGAGACCATTTCTCTTGCTCGGAGATTTGAACGGTAGACACCCCCTCTGGGGAGTCTACTCGATTTATCCCAGGGGTAAATCCTTGCCAACCTGATCGACGTGCTGGAGATAGCTGTCCTAAATGCGGATGAAATTACGCATCACTGCCGGAGAACCAATTTATTTTCCTGCCTCGATCTAGCTTTAGGTGCTCTCCGGACCCTTCAACGACAGATTTACTTTGAGTAATTTGCGTTCCGTTCTCGCTTCATGCGTGGACACCGCCCCTGGTTCGGACAATGTCCCGTACGCAATGCTTCGACACCTGGGTGAGCGAGGCATGGCCTTTCTGTTAGATTTGTTCAACAGGATCTAGGTAGAGGGTATTCTACCTGACTCCTGAATAATCGCTACTGTGCTCGCTTTTTGATGATAACGCATGGTGATACAGTATCATGGAGACTCTCCACATGATGGGGGCGAGGGGACGCCTCCCAATCTTTATATGTGAATTTTTAATTTTTGCGAGGTCGTCGATTCCGAGTACGGGTGGGGGGAGCCCTCTCCGGCCGAATGGAGCAGAAAGGTGTCCTGCAAGAGTGTGTCCTCACGCTTTGCCCCCAACATTAACGGCATCACCTCACTGCTGCCGGAAGGAGTTCAATGTTCAGGTCTTCTAGCTCCCGAGTCTTCTCTCGCGTGATACCTGACGCAGTAGTGGCACGCGAGGTTGTTATCGCTTGTTCCTGTCGTTTGGTAGCTCTCATTGACCTAATGTATAAGGGGTTTGATTATTAGCGTTTAAAACGAGCTGAAGTGGACACAAAATTTAGCTGTTGTGAGAGAGGGCCGGCTATTGACGGATGCGTCTCCCCCCCCCCCTAACCTTAACACTTTCTTTGCAGATCTTTTCTTACCTACTTGCGAAAATCGTCCTCGATGTTATTTCGCTTTAGATTCTAGGGAAAAAAGGTCAATGATATGAAATATTACCAGGGCCTACCATTCCGATTTCCTCCTCTGAATCCCATCAACCTAACCAAACTATCCAATTCAGGGATTTAAAATCTCCTCAACACCATTTAGCCCAATATAGACACAAGAGGAACCTCTTCTCACGGCATTCACTAGTCACCCTGACAATATTCCGATTCAGTCTCGTATAACACGACAAACACCGCATCCTTTGTTGTTATCTCCCTAAGATCAGATAATCTATGCTAGTCGACACCGGACAGACTTTACTATATTTACAAAATGCCCAAAGGTTCGGTTGGACCTCGGGGAACTTTGCGTGGTCGGTGGAGTTTATCAAGGAGTGCGTCGTGAGAATGATCAGAAGTTGGGCACTCCCTACTTAACTTCATTGTGCCTTCTGATTTAGAGCGATTTCTTTGACCATTTTTTCTTGATTTTTTTTAAGCAAAACTTAATTCTGCAGGAACTTTGTAGTTTAAATTAGTGTTGAACTGAGTTACAAATTATTTGTATTGTTATTTAACCTAATAGTACCGTGTGTTTTCCTTTTGATCAGGATGCTCATTGAAAGAGTGTGTGACCTCGAAAAAAGGTTAGTATGTCACGCTGACGAGAACAGCGCTGTTAAATCGGCAAACTTAACCAACTTGATATCAGTGTCTTTGTTGGATGGTTACAACCCTGCAAGTTCACTCGGAGACAAAGAAAGCGTCGATGTTGCCAACGTTTTGCAAAGAATTCAAAGTACCTTCGCAAATAAAGAGAGAGATGTTGAATATGCAGATAATGTTTCAGGAGGCTTTTCGTCCTCTACTTCTGATAAAGAACAGAATATCGGAGATGGCACGAAAACGGAAGATTCATCGGTAGATAGTATGATACCTTCTGGTTGCCCGTCCTCAGGCCCCAAATCACCTTCATTAAATAGCGAATCGGAAGAAATCGTCGATATTGAAAACCTCGATTCCTACTTTTCCAATTTGAAGCAGAAAAGAAACAAGAAACCCGAAAATGAAGAAACGGGCATTATCTGTCAAAAGAAGTCGAATCCAGAAGTTCCATCGACCAAGATGCTGTCCAGGAATTCTTCTGACGCCAGTTTTAACATTGATATCAGCGATTACGATAGCGACGATGATAACTTAGAAGTGACGCTTCAAGACTGGCAGAGCGAATGCGAAAAAGCGTCTTCCAATAATATCATCTCCAAACTCAGTCCAAAGAGGATGGTTCCCGGCTTACTTCCATCGAAAAGCAAGTGGAAAATAAAGGATCGAAGTACTCGTAAAACTGATTGATCTATTAAAGTAAACAACTCATTATGATCAGATGTGAGGAAGAATAGAGCGAACTGAGAAAAGGTGGGCGGTATAGATGAAGCACCAATTATGGAAGGTAGAATCATGGGAAAGGACAACGAAAGTTCAGGGTAAATGCAAAGTAAAGATTTTTGGAGAATTAATATGATTGTAATTTCCCAATTTGAATGAATCTCATCTGAATGTGATTAGTTTGCATGTCATAATTAGATACAACTACAATTTGTTGTATGTCAGAGCCTAGGAGTTAAATAAATATTTATTAATCAAAGGCATTGATTGCAATCTATTATTATCCCTAATTTTGAAAGACCCATTTTCACCCACAGTAAAGTTTAGGAGGATGGATTTTTCCTAACTTTGATGCAGCAACCGAAAATTCAGTCATTCACTGATGAATGCAAATGAATGAGGGGGTTAGTGTTGAAAGTGGGAATGGAGAGTAACGGGACGTGGCAGCGTTATAACCTTGAAGGAGTACTTACCAGGATTTGAATACGTTTTAACCTTTTTTTTGGTGGCAGTCAACAAGGCCACAACCGCAAAAATTACAAGCCCTTTTCTAACCTACTCTACAAAGAAGCAAACTAAAAACAGCAAACCAATACTAAAGGAGACCCGCTTCCTCAGAGGCCTTAGTGTGCGCACCCAACTACTAAATACTGGGAAGTTCGACTCTACCCAAAACTTATCCACAATCGGGAGTTCTCCTCTCCATACCGCCAGAGGGAGCGTGCGCAAGCTCCCCCAGGCGGATATTTTACAAGGCTGTGCCGAAGTCTAGGGGACCAAGCAGTTGTCACAGTAGGGCTCTGGGAGCGCAGCATCCGGCGAGTATGCCCGATTCGCAGTCAACAGATACGACCTGAAGCCCTCAAGGCATTGGGGTAGGTCCGAGGGAAAATTACTTCGCAATAGCACGCAACTTTAGATTTTCATCGGCCGCACACCGATATCTCCAGAGGCTTTCAACATCTCCACATTATCTAAGAAACACCCACTGACTTACCTTCTGGCATGTGATTGATGACTCTGCTCACCATTTTGTCCTCAATTGATTGCCACGGTCCAGCCACAGGTTCTGCGGAACCCGCATGTCTCCTGTCCCAGTCAAATTCTACGTTTAATAAACGATTATATTGATCCCTACAAGCATTTTTTTTATATCATCCTGCCCAAACACAACTCTACCATCATCATTTTTAATGCACTGTTCACCTGTTATATCACTATTTCCCTCTTTCGTCTGCCTAGGCAGTTTAAACACCCTTTTCCTACCCTCAGCACCATTGAGGCTCAAGAAGAGGTTTGGGGGCCTCTGACTTAGCCCTATACACTTCCCAACTTGCCCTTTTCGCTGCCAATTATACTTCCTTATTCGCACCCTGCTTCCATACCATAAACGATCTTCTTTTCTCCTTCACTACAACCTCAACTTCCTCATTCCACCACCAAGACGCCTTGTGTCTAGGTGGACGACCATTCACAAACCTGTTCAGTGGCTTTTAGAAAGTTATCTTTGTCTCCCATACTGCTCACTCACACGTCCGTCAATCGCCCTATTGTCCGCTGCTATTGAACCAGACTCCTCGTAAAAGGCCTCTCTCACTTCCTGATTTTTAAGCTTCCACACCCACCCTTCTGGCCTGCAATGTCATTAACCAAAGGTCACACACCAGTAACTTATGTTGCTGTACACACTCTTCACTGGGTATCACTTTGGCAACATCTTTCACTAATTTTCTCTCTTCTTCTAACCATAAAATACTCTATCTGACTACTGCTGTCTCCAGATGTCTATGTGACCAGTTTTCTTCTCTTTTCTGAACAGGGTGTTACAAACGACCATGTCCATTGCTTCCCCAAATTCCAGAATTCACTCGCCTTCCACATTCCTAGTACCTCCGTGCACTCTGTATCCCAGTGCCTCCGCCCCCCACATGGTTATTCAAGTCTCCTCTCAGGATCACCGTCTCGCTCTCTGCCATGCCGCCAACAACTCTGATCAACTCGTCCCAAAACTCATCCTTGACAGCAGCGTCCAAGTCTACTTGGGGTGCATACACCAATATCCTTTCATTAATTCTTTTCACACACATAACACGCTCTTTCCACTTCTCTGCTAATAGAGCACTGACACCGCCATAACCGTTAGCATTTCCCATCCAAAACAGTTTATATCACTATTCCTTTCCAACAATCATTCTCACTGACCCATCCCCCCCCCCCCTCATTCATCTATGTTTTTGCACACAGCATAAGTCCACGTTTCTCCGCGATATGGTCTCAACCACCTTCCCCTGTCTACCCTTCAAACTACCCACGTTCCAACTAGCAATTCTCAGCCTCATTTTTTGTTCTTGTTGATTAGGTGATTTTGATCCAGGTTTACGTCTTTCTAGTTCAGGTCCAATCATGGTAGGATATAAGTGGAGGGAAGGACAGGTGACGAGCTCCCCCGTCACATGCACACAGCCAAAGCCAGGAGACTGGGTCCCATTCCCACAAACCTTAACCAGCGGATGTATCAGTGGCCTTGGAGCACCCGCCGGGACAACTACAGGGACACCCGCCCATGTGCGCACATGGCACTGGAATTATCCCCCCATTTTTCACCCACTGGCAGGGCAGCCTCCTAGGTTTGGGCCTTCAACTATTGGGCGGAAATGGCATCCTGAAAAATCACGTACCCTGTACTCTCTGACACACTCAAGTCCAGGACCCCAGCTCCAACCATACACATTATGATAAGAGGGCCCACTCACCATCCCCCCCATCCCTTGAGCTGCTAAATAGGTAGCAGTGGCAAATTTGCTGACACCCACCCCAGCTGTTGGCCTTTGCTTACAAAGAAGCAGAAAGTTTTACAATTAGAGTGTCTTTCTCTAAGCCTTTTCCTAAAAAGGAAAATCCTACAAGGCAGCAGAAGGTTTTACGATCAGAGTTTCTTTCTCCTATACTTTTCTTAAAAAGGAAAATCCTACAAGGCAGCAGGAGGTTTTACGATCAGTTTCTTTGTCCTAGCCTTTTCCGAAAAAGGAAAATCCTACAAGGCAGCAGTAGGTTTTACGATCAGAGTTTCTTTCTCCTAGACTTTTCCGAAAAAGGAAACCCTACAAGGCAGCAGGCCCCTGCTGAAAAGTTGTTTTGAACATCCAGCATCGTCTGTGCTTATTTCTTTATCGTCGGTTGAAGAATTGTTGGGTTGACAGCCCTTTTCTGAAATACTGCTGCTGTCCGACTTCTCATAATCCCTTTAGGCAAGTATCTGGATCACTCACAGCACACTCACTGACTTCTGCCGCACCAGGAAACTGAGACATTAAATCAGCCACACCATTCCTTTTTCCTGGCACATATTCAATCATATAATCAAAATCACTCGTATCTTCCAAAGTTCTTGCCACTCTACTGTCCACTAATCTCATTCGCTGCAGATACACTAATGCTGGTGTTCAGTCTTGATCACAAACTTCACCTCATACAAAAATGGTCGCTACACTTTTACACAATACATTATAGTCCCCAAATCTATTCGCAGCGGGAAATCGATCCGCAACTGAAAACTTTGAAGCCAGGACTCATTGGCCACTTGAAGTGGTTGACCTTAGCCCTTCGCCTTGGCGCAACTTACCCCTCCAAGCATCCTTTTAAAGGTAAAGTTAAGAAGAACCTGCTCTCTCTCATCTTCTACTTCGTCACCAACTACATTCATTGTTGGTTTGCGATCAAAACTCTACCACATATTTCTGACGCCGACAATCAGTACCCCAAATGCAGATCATCACATAATGAAGAATGCGAATGGCATGGGTGTAAATATGAGCATCCCAATTAATGCGTCAGTCGAAAACAAAACCAAGGAAAAGGTGTGAACTACCACTTCCCAGCAAACTACGCTTACAAATATGCCCAGGTCAGGGTGGAGGGTTGCTCAACTGCACCATCTTAGTTTTGGTGAAGGAAAACTGAAAGCTTTGCACTTAAGAATAGCGAGATGTGGTTCAATGCCTGTTGAGGTCAACACTAGAGTTGGCATCTGAGCCTCACCAAGAGAGATTGAAACGTCCATCCTAGACCGTAGAGAGAACATCTTCCGGTACCGCCGAGGTGATAACGTTGATTCTCACGGCAAACACTGCGACAATGACGATACAGCTCCTGGGGATGACCTAAAAAATGGAATATAAGTAATGGAAGTAGATCCTTCTCTTCGGATTTCGATCATCAAGATGAGACGACACATGTTCCAAGAAATGTAAACGCAGTACGCGCGTTGCTGTAGGAGCTTTGGGAGCAGAGACGTAGCAATAAACATTCAAACATGGTGGTGTCCTGGGCAGAACCAGCGGCGCCTCCAAACGTTCCGCGGTGTGGCACGCCACCGAGACTAGCCCCCACAAAAATATATTAAAAAAATAATAGGAAACTTGGGGCAGTAGGAGGAAAGGGTGTAAAGAATGCATGCAAGTTAACACAAGCGTTAAAAAGAACCAAGATGGAAGGGGTAAGAAATTACGCGATGGGTTAATAAAGTCGCAAAAGAGAGGTAATTGCTTCTAAGAAATTACCTGGTCCTGGTTCGTATGTCACATAGAGATCACTTCCTCACTCAGTGGTGAGGCCGGACGACCCTCAACGCTAGAAGTAAGTTCCGAAACACCGTGGCTGGAGGTTTTGTTTTATTCAACGCTCATCTGGCCACTACCAACCAGGGCACAAGTTTGATGAGATGGGGGGACGATGTGGAAATGTATGCTTTATATATAGCCGCAGATCATTCTGTGGATTCGGAATCATCATCGTCAATTGCGTCATGCTACACCAGACACCACGCGAATAATCGACACTTAGGCTAAACTAAACCTACACTAAAATAAAAATACCCGAATGTCAAATGGCGCGCTCAGGTTGCCCACATCTTTCCGTCCCTGAGCATACAGCAAATAATTAAATAGTATGGACATGGCCAAAAACCGCAATTAGCACAGTACAACCGACTCGGTACAGGGGCCTCTCTCCTGAACTTCATGCATTTTCCCTTTTGTTGTCCTGGTTGGATTTTGTAAGTGTTTTTTTTCGGCATTTATAGAGGGCTGAACGTAGTTCCTCCGTGGTCGATGCAATTATAAATACAGTCTGAAATTCAAGAGGGATCATCTTCAGTACAATGCGGCGAAATTACTCATAATCGGCTTCTCTCACAGCTGCAAAGATATCTTCCGCGCTTACAGGATCGCAAACTTTGAAACCATTAACCTACAGGTCAAAGGTAGTACGATCAGGGAACTTACCCCTCATCTTATTGTTTTCCATACCTGTGTGAGGGAAGAGGAGGAAACGTTTTTCCTCTAAAACGAAACGCGAGGCTGCGTAAAGTACGCTGGTAGTTTGCATGGAAACGGTTCCTGTCGATACGATTGGTGGCAGTTAGTGACGACGATATTGCGCATGAGCGGTCGGATATGCGGCTATCGTGCTCCCACTCCATACCACCAATGGACCGACTTCTTTCTGGGCCCTGAGACCAATCTGGAAATCGGACTCCGCATCCGCAATCACCAGAGCTTTGAAATAACGAACCGCTCATCTGTCTCCAAAGTGGCCAATGGAAGAATTCGTAAATGAACCTTTTCTAAAAGCTGCCCAATCGGCTCTAGCGATATTCCACCTACATGGGTGGAGGGCGGGCAGGGGTCAATCACCGCGGTCCGAATTACATTTGAAAAGTAGTTACTACCATGTAAATCACTCAGTACTTTCCATTCAAAGTCGGAAAGATATAACTACAGAACTAAAGTGTGTTTTGACATGATACGACGTGACGTGTACCGTGTTAAAAAAAATGCACTCCGAATGCAATGTTAAAATCGATACAATAAAACAGCCTTGCTCTGAGAGTTGCATAGCCAATCCCCTCAAAGTAGGCTCCTTGCCCACTTTGTACCCTAAATGATGAAAGCCACGAAACGAAGAATGTCCATGGCGCGGGTACAAGAGAAGCAAAGACAAAAATGAGGCGTCGGGGGAAAACAAAACGAGCAAACTGCGAATCCACCACTTCAAAGCGAGTCCTGTTTAGAAACAAGTCCGGGTCGTGGTGGACCCGTGGTTGGCAGCAGAAGTGAAACACCTTGGTCTTGGCATAGAAAGAGGCAATTAAAGTTGACGCTCCAGAGTTGGAATCGGGGGCACCAACGGAGGTCGAAAGGTAGTATACGTAGTGCTGGGCGTAGCGAGAATATCTTCCCTGAGCATTGATAAGACTTCCGAAGAGACGCCCTCTTACTGCTCCGTTGAACGGTATAGGGCCCTCCACACCTGCGTTTGTTTGTTTTTTTAAGTGCCAAACTGGCGACTGCCTAATGGGGCAAAAGTCACCGTAATCATGCTACAACCTAATACTAGGCTAGATTAAAAAAAAAAGAGGAAGAAAGGTTAAGAAACGAGCAAGAAGGAAGCGAGCTCTGGCGTGAAGGGTAGGGGCAGTAACATATAACCTTGCATCAAAGTGTTAAATAAATTGGAGGGGGCCAGCCTCCTCCAAAAAGTTATATAGTCCGTAAGTCTGTACAAGGGACAAGCAGAAGCAAGCCCAGTCGTCCCGGTTCCGGGATACGTGACGTGCGCGATAATACCCAGACTGGGACATTAAACAAAAATGCGTCGAACAGTCTGGGGGACAACGCATCGTCGCAATAAGATGGCGGTGCGTTCCGCGAGTGTGTCAACTTCGGAGACGACAGAAAGCAACCTCAAGCCGTCGCGGAATTGGTGGGGGGAGGATAGGTCCATGGGAACAGTCGCGGAGGAATGGCATGTAACTTAAGCTACCCTCAGCCGTCTCTTATTTGCCAAGCAGCCCGGATTCTTGTGTGAGGAAGAGCGAAACGCTGGTCTGGTTGCCCAGCCCTCGCGGACTCTAGCACCCTCATTCCCCGCAATTCCTACATGTCCAGGAACCCAGCAGAAGATAATCTCGACATCCGCCCGGATCCCCAAAACTGTGGCGTTCACGAATATGACTAACCAGGAGATGCAGAGATTCCAATGACAGAACACTAGGGCGCTTTCTAAGTCGCTATAAATCACAACCTGGTCTCCCAACCGGGCACGTCGCACTATCTCCCATACCGAGCGGTGTAATGCAACCAGCCCTGTTGTGTAGACAGACGCAGAGCTCCGCTGACTTCAAACAGACGGGATATGGCGTGGAAACCGACCCCCTCTTGAGACTGTGAGCCATCCGTTATACACTGGCAGGGTTCTAGCGTGACACGGAGTGTGCTCCAAAAAGGCCGAAAGCAATACTCCCGTCAGTGTAGAAGCTTTGGGAGCAGAGGCATGGCGACAAATAGTCAAAAGTGGTACCTTCCAGGTTGGCGTCCTGGGAAGAATCAGGGCCACAACCGGGCCGAGCTCTCGGCAGCACATACACCATCGTGATCAGCTGCGGGTGCAGTGAGAGCAGTTAGGCTCGCGCGTACAGACGAATAATTCCTTGTGCACGACGAAGAGCGAGTGACATCTCCCTAGCATCGACAAGTAGGCTCTCAACGGGGGATTGCGGAAGGCACCAGTCGACAGTCGAAGCCGGCGTGGTGGATACAGTACACCTTCCGTAATACACGCTCGGCTACATAAAACTGGTATCCGTAGTCGAGCTTCGAACGAACAAAGGATTGATAAAAAAAAGTAAGGCAGTAGCCCTATCAGCGCCCCAGGTGCTGAACGTAACGGAACGAAAAACATCCATGGCGCGGGTACAAGAGACCCTAAGGCTGCGAATATGATTCCTCCAACTTGCACACGCAGGATGTTAGATTAGGCAGAAACCGGTCGGGGTAGAGTGATCTCTCCCCGGTTTGCAAAAAAAGGATACCATGTACCACGGGACATCATCCGGACCAGGAGCTATGTCTGCGCACGAAGCGAGAGCGGAACGCACTAACTTAATGTAAACCTGTCGTTGAAGGTTTCTCCGCCTCTGGAAGTAAAGTGCAGTTGGTGGCCTTCCGCGACATCACGACGTGCATTGAATGCTAGCGGAGCAGCATCCCGGCTAGAGAAAGCGGTCGCGAAGGACTCTGCCACGGACGCGGGGTCCTGGAGAATGGGAGGGTGTTCGGCAAGAAATAACCCCGAATCATTTTGACTCTCTTCCACACCTCTGCTAGAGGGCTTCCCGTTTTGTGAAGACAAGTAAACCAGCCAGGAAGAGCGGCAGGTGTGTTTCGAAACATATTGGAACCTAGCCCTAGCTCGAAAAATTCACGGATAGGAAAATCGTTCAGGCGGCGTATATACGCATTGTAGGCATAACGCTGTTTGAGGGCCGTCTCACACTCGGCTGACCACCACACACAGAAGTGTTCGGCGTGCAAAACTGCCAGACGTTGTGGTAATAGTGGTTAGTCCGAAGAACTCAACGGCCTCATCCACCGGCAGCGGCCTAGAAAATGATATTTGAGTGGGAAAGTGATCTCTACCATGGAAGTCATCGACTCCCTACCCCCTCAGAAAATCAAGCTGTGCATCCGGAGAGCACAAAGGTTTAAGGTAAGTTACCAGTGGGTTGCTGCCCAATCTAAATGGATTCTATATGGCAGCTAGGGTGAAACGAGACAAATCATGTATAAAAGATGGAGGAGACCACTTTGGGACAAAATTTTAAAAAACGACGGGTTAAAAGATTCCTCCACCAATATGAATCGAAGACGGGTATGTTGAGGAATAGTTAAAAGGGTCGGGAAACAGGACAACCGCAGAATGGTAAAATGGCTACAATCCAATAAAAGGTGGGCAACCGATTGGTCCCCACCGCAAAAACGACAGCAAGGGCTGATATGAGCATCACCCGAAACAAGATGGCCGTGAGTAAGTCACGTGTGGCCAATGCGAATTCGGCAAAGGGCTATCTCCAACGACCGCACTCTATGACGACTCGAGGGCCAAGAGCGAATAGAATTTTTAATTTTGTATAGTTTGGATGATGAACAGTCATCCATTCATTCTGCCACAGTTGAAAAATATATTTTCCTATTGAAGGAAAGTAGTCCCTAAAAGGCAGAGCCGAGTTCTCAGGGGACACAGAATGTGCTGAGCGGGCCAGCCGATCAGCCTTCTCGTTGCCCACGACCTCCACATGCCCAGGGACCCAGCAAAAAATAATTCTATATTGGGACGCATTTTGGATAAGCCAGTTGCAAATTTCTGTGACTAGGGGATGGGACGCATTAAAAGATCTAATTGACTGTAAGACACCCCTTGAGTCTGAAAAAAAATGACAAAATCACGAAAAGGTAAAATTGGGATGAGTCTCAAGGCTATAAGGATTGCTAAAAGTTCAGCGGTAAAAATGGATGCTGCTGGCGGCAAAGATAGAGTTAGAAATTCTCCTCCTACGGCACCCACGCAACCGTCCGACTTAGAGCCATCCGTGTATTGTTTGTGTGAGATCGAATGCTCTAAGAACAGGCTCTTAATGATGCGAGGGTCCATGGAGGACTTCTCCAGGCTCCACATGTTGGTACATACTGTGGCGAGAGGAGCACGCCAACTAGGGGTCAGTAAGGATGGAAGGGTAAGGACCCTTGGAGCACCCAGGTTAGAGAGATGATCTCCTATGCGAAGGTTCAAAGAGCGGGGTAAAGATGGCAACTTATCATATGCCGCCGTTAATTCGGCAGCATACAGGCATCTGTAGACCTCTGATACAGGGGCTTGCTGTACTCGGTAGAGGTATCGCATGCAGATTTGAAGTCTACGGTAGGAAAAAGGGAGTACCCCACTCTTGCAGTAAAGGCTGTTAACAGGAGAAGTACGGAAGGCTCCAATAGAAAGGCGAACTCCGATGTTTCGAATGGGGTTCAGCATTTTAAGGGCTGAAGGGGAAGCCGATGAGTAAATTTGACAGCCATAATCCAATTTGGATTGGACGATGGCTGTGTATAATGTTCACAATGTTTGTCGGTCACTGCCCCACGAAGTGAGTGAGAGGACTTTCAAAATGTCTAGAGCCCGCAGACAGCATGTTTGAAGTCGGCGTAGGTGTAACCAGAATAACTTTGGATCGAGAGTTACGCCAAGGAACCCAAACTTGGAGACAAACTCTCTATCTTCGCCTTGTAGGGAGATAGATGGCGGAACAAGAACCCCTCTGCTTCGGTGGAAATACATTGCTTTGGTTTTGTTCGTGGAAAAGCGGAATCCCTTAAGTTGTGCTCTTTTGGATACAGCATCGACCGCCATTGGTAGCCGACGCGCTGCTGATGGAAGTCGAGGTGAGGAACAGTATAGTGCTAAATCATCGACAAACAGAGTGGCCGATACACCCTCTGGAAGAGACGAAATAATATCTTTGATGGCAATTATTAAACATAAGACACTTAAAACACTGCCCTGAGGAACTCCCTCCTCTTGGGGGTCGCAGGTCAAAGTATGCGTCTCCAACACGTACCTTGAAGGATCGAGATGCTAAAAAACTTTGAATAAGTGAAGGTAAAAGGCCTCTCATCCCCCAGACGTATAGATGCTTCAAGATGCTGTATCTCCGGACCGATCCTTCGAAACGTACTAGTAGGTCAAGGGTACTATGACCTTTGCGGAAGCCACATTGAAAAGGAGAGAGAAGGTGATTGGTTTCTAGGAACCAGTTTAGGCACTCCAATATCATTTTTCCCAGCAACTTACTCAAACAGCTGGTGAGAGTTATAGGACGGTAATGATCTGCATCCAACCCGTCCCTGCCCGGTTTGACAAAGGGAAGGATGACCCCAATGCGCCATGATGAGGGGTAAAAACCCTTCACCCATATAAGGTTGTATAAATCAAGTAAGAAGAGAGTAGAGTGTGGATGTAGGTGCCGAATCATATCGAAATGGATCTCGTCAAGGCCAGGGAAAGTAGATCTGCAAACGGACAAAGCGCTATGCAGCTCATGGATGCTGAATAGAGGGCTATACGGAAGGTTAGATTTTGTTGTGAAGTTGAGAGAATGAGATTCTTCCTTTGATTTGTAGGATTAAAAAGCCTTATCGTAACGGCTGACACTGCTGACGGCGCGGAAATGGTCAGCAAAAGCATTGCTGACCGCCAAGCCGTCATTCTCCAAGGAACCGTCTAAGTTGAGTGTGGGGGTATGGTGATCAGCATAACGGCCCCTGATCTTATTAATCCTCTTCCAGATCTTAGCAGTAGGTGTCATAGAGGAAATTGATGAAACGTAACGGCACCATGAATTTCGGCGAGCCTGACGAAGGGTTCTTTGGCGAAGCGCACGAGCTCAGTTTCAATCGACCTTGTTGCACAAAGTTGGGTTCTTTCGGAATCGGGCATGGGTTAACTTGTAATTTTTGATAGCTGTTGCACACGTCGAGGTCCACCAGGGCACGGTTGAGCGGCCCGTGGCGGGTCGCCTCCGTGGGATGATTTGTGTTGCTGCAATATAGATAGTCGATGTAAAGTATTCTAGTGCCGCGTCCACTCCATTGAAGGTCCCCAATGATGCATTTGTGAAGGAGGCCTCTTGGAAACCTTCCCAATCTGCATGACCTAAGTCCCACTTAAGGGGCATGGTTGTATGAGGGCTAACTTGAAGGGCCGACAAGACAATAGGGAAGTGGTCACTCCCATGGAGATCGTCAAGAATTGACCATCGAAATTCAGTGAAGCAATCAGGGGAACAAACAGACAGGTCAACACGGCTAAAAGAGTCCGTCTGGACATAAGAGGCAAAATCTCCAGTATATAAGACGCACAAAAAAGTCAGATAAGAGACTCTAAAACACTGCCTTTGGCATTTCGATTGATGTCAGCCCAGTATGGGTGACGGGCGTTAAAATCTCCTAGTAATAAGAATGGGGAGGGCAACTGGTCTATAAGTTCTAAAAGGTCGGGTCTTGACAATGTTAAACAAGGGGGTAGGTAAATAGAGCAAACGGTAAATAGCTTAGTAAGAAAAACCTTCACGGCAACAGCTTGGAGGGTAGTATGTAGAAAAGATGGGAGAAACATGGTGGGATGAAGATACCATGATTGACCCCCCCCCCCAAGAAAGGGGCTTCCAGCAGAAGCAATAGAGTTGAAAGTGAGAAAGCCGGGTACCGGCGGAAAGGGCCGTATACTCAGTTTATTCTCCTGAAGACAAATAAAAGCGGGTTGGATAGTCGTCAAAAGAACTTTGAGTTCTTCCCACTTTGGAAGAACGCCTTGACAATTTCATTGTAAAATGGAAGATATTATGTGTGATGATTAGATACCACTGTGGATATCTTTTTCTCTTTTGAGGCCGATAATGTATTTGAGGTTCGTCCCAAAGAGCTTGGGAGACGGAGAGCTGATTTTGAGGAGCCTGCATGTGCAGGGGAAGAGATCCTGGATGGAGCAGTAACTGGGGCTTTTTTCGTGAGTTTTGGAGAACCGACCTTAGCCCTTAATTGTAATTCGGGCTCACAAACTGGCGGAAAAGGAAGATCAAGAAGGGATTTTGGGCCGGTAGATCCGGATTCATGGTTGGAGTTGGTCCAACCATCGCGATTGGTGACGTGGGAGTATGGCAATGCCTCTAGGCATTCCTATAATAAAAACCTCCTGGGAAACAAATATATATATCATCATTTATTATGTATAGAATTCATTCAATTACTTTGCTTTAACTTTGTCAGTTTAATCTTTCAATTAATTTTCTTCAACTTTTTCTAAATTAAATCATTTTATATTAAACTTAATAATTAATTAATTCATTTATTTTACTTGTCAATTCAATTAACGTATACTGTTCCAAACATCATCTCTTAAATTTCACACCCAAACAAACAAACACACGTTCCCAGCTCGATCAAAATAGCACGCTATTCCGCTCACTCGACTCGCAGCTTTCTTCGTATAAAGGTCGGTAATCATTCCTTCTACAATTATTCATTTACCTCCAAACAAATCAGACTTAGTTAATTCCATTTTCTCTCACAATTCTTTGCAAACGACCATACGAGAGTAGATCCTAATTATATTTACTTCTCATTGTAGCCCCAATTCAGCCAATCATAGATACTCTATATTATTAACTATATTATTATTTACTCTATATTATTTACTATATTATTCCAACATATTAATTTCACATACTTCAATTCTCTTCGCATCTTTTTACTGTAAATCATATGTTAAAATATCTTACATTGTATACCTAACCTACTTATCTCCTTGTACATTCGTTGATTTTATGAATATATTTATATTTGTGTAATTATCTTTCTTAAAGCCCAAGTCATTATTCCAAAATTTATTTCGCTGTCGCCTTAGGCCTGAAAACTATCGGCAGACAACTTCGATCAAACAAATTTATGGTTATGGTTTTCGAAACGCTATTTAGGCTGATTTATTAACAAGAAAAATCACATAGATAACCATATACTATAGGAGTAGCAACTGCTTCCATCGGATCTTGGGTTGAAGGGTGAGCGGAACGAACAGGTGATCTGAGCGAGGTGTGTGGATATAGGTGTATATTATAGTATATGGTTATCCATGTGCTTTATTTTCTGTTAATAAATCAGCCTAAATAGCGTTTCGAAAACCATAACCATAAATTTGTTTGATCGAAGTTGTCTGCCGATAGTTTTCAGGCCTAAGGCGACAGCGAAATAAATTGTGAAATAATGAACTGGGTTTTAAGAAAAACAATTAAACAAATATAAATATATTCATAGAATCAACGAATGTACAATGAGATAAGTAGATTAGGTATACAATGTAAGATACTGTAAAATATGATTTACAGTAAAAAGATGCGTAGAGAATTGAAGAATGTGAAATAAATATGGTGGAATAATATGGTGAAATAATATAATAATAACTATGATGGACTGTGAATTAGGGACTGCAATATGAAAAGTAAATATCATTAGGACCTACTCTCGTATGGTCGTTTGCAAAGAATTGTGAGAGAAAATGGAATTAATTAAGTCTGATTTGTTTGGGGGTAAATGAATAATTGTACAAGGAATGATTACCGACCTTTATACGAAGAAAGCTGCGGGTCAACTAAGAAGAAAGAGTTATAAGGAGTTACAAGGAAAGAAAGTACCCTAGATCTTATGGTCCATTCAAAGAGGGTACCTTTGGAATAGCAATCGAGCGGGCACATGGCTGCTCAATTGTTTTGCGTCCCTAAACGGCCACTTTCCAAGACAGTCTAGTCTTGACTTGAACTGGTCAACAGATTCACTGTTGACAACTTTCACTGGAAGTGCGTTCCACTTACCGCAGATACTGTAGGTGAAAAAAATTCCACACAGATTGCGGTTGTAACGCTTCAGTTCAAGTTTGAAGCCGTGATTGCGCGTTCTGTTCTCACTCAGTGAAAATATCCTGGTAGTCAACATTGTCGAACCCTCGAAGTATTTTGAAAACTTCGATGAGCTGGCCACGCAGTCTACGCGTTTCCAGCGAGAACAGATCTAATTCCCTTAGTCTATCCTCATAACTTTTATGTCGGATAGAGGGAATCAGTTTTGTTGCCCTAGCTTGTACGCGTTCCAACCTTGCGATGTCCTTTCGAAACGAAGGACTCCAAAATTGCACGGCATACTCCAGGTGCGGCCGAACGAGGGAGTTGTACAGACAAAGTACTACCTCCTTGTTACGGTATCCAAACTGGCGTTTTATGTAGCCTAACATCCTTTGGGCTTTCTTCTCTGCGTCGATGCACTGTTTCGAGAACTTGAGGTCGCTAGTGATAGTAACACCCAAGTCCTTCTCAGTGTCACTGGATTCAAGAGCAGTGCCCTTAAGGATGTACTGAGATTGAGGGTTTCGGTGGCCGATATGCATTACTTTTCATTTCCCCACTTTGAAAGGCATTTGCAACGTGTCCGACCACTCCCCAATCCTTTGAAGGTCCTCTTGGAGGCGGGTAGTATTCCCCTCCTTTGCCACATTGATACCAAGCTTGGTGTCGTCAGCAAATTTGGAGATTTTTGCAACCATGTCTCCTTGTTTTGGGGGATTACTGTAACATAAAGGGGTATAGTAGGAGGAGAATGAGTTGATTGGGGTTCTAGACGAACATTTTCGGTATAAACGGGTTTTCGGCTTCTTGGAGATAACGAGAAAAGGTCCATCATAGACTGGTTGTAACGAAGTGCGAGCTGAATCACGACGGACGAAATCATGGGAGCATTTTTTTTTTTTTTTTTTTATAGAGCCCATCTGGCAACTACCCACTTGGGCATAAGTCGCCGAAAAACACGACAGCCTAAAACTAGGCTACTTTAAAATAAAAGTATGAAAACTTAACAATGATATAAATTGGAAAAACTTAACAATCAGGAAGCAATCTCCCGCAGCGGGGGGAGGTCCCCCTCACCCCGGTGCAGGAGAGTGCAACCTACAAACAAAACAATAACAAAAAAAGAACCTTAAATAAATGGGAGAAGCCCGGCCTCCCCCCAAAAGTCAATGTGCACGAATCTGTCCCGAGTACAAGGGACAGGCGGTAGCGACCCCGCCCATTCCGGTACCGGGACAGGTATCGTGCGCGAAGATCACCCAGACTGGGACATTCGACAAGAATGTGCCGAACAGTCTGGGGGACCAGGCAGTCGTTGCAATAGGGCGCAGGCGAGCGCTCCATCAAACAGCGATGCGTCACACGAGTGTGTCCGATTCGGAGACGACAGAAAGCAACCTGAATCGCCGCGGCATTGGGGGATAGGTCCATGGAAACAGTCGCGGCGCAATGGCACGCAACTGTAAGTTCCCCTCGACCGTCTCCCATCTTCTTTGCCAAGCAGTCCGAAGAGCTGCCCGTATTCCTGCCATGTAGTCGGTGTGAGGAAGAGCGAAACGCTGGTCCGGTCGCAGAGTCCTCGCGGACTCTTTGGCACCCTCATTCCCCGCAATTCCTACATGTCCAGGAACCCAGCAGAAGATAATCTCGACATCCGCCCAGACGCCAAAACCGTGGCGTCACGGATATCGCGAACCAGGAAAGGCGGAGATTCCAATGCCCCGAGAGCACTCAGGGCGCTTTGTGAGTCGCTATAGATCACAATCTGGTCTCCAAACCGGGCACGTCGCGCAATCTCCCGTACCGAGTGGTGTATTGCCACCAGCTCGGCCGTGAAGACAGACGCAGCGCCTGGTAGAGCCCCGCTGACTTCGAACAGAGGGAATACGGCGTGGAAGCCGACCCCCTCTTCGGACTTGGAGCCATCCGTATACACTGGCACGGTTCCAGCGTGACACGATGTGTGCTCCAAAAAGGTCGAACGCAATACTCCCGGCGCAGTACAAGCCTTGGGAGCAGAGGCGTGGCGACAAATAGCCAAATGTGGTACCCTCCTGGATGGCGTCCTAGGCAGAACCAGGGGCGCCACCGGCCCGAGAGCTATATCTACCTCTCGAAGGAGTTTCCTGGCCCTAAACCCAAAGGGTTAAGGGTATGACTGGCGTCTCTCGCGAGGATAGGCACCGTCGAGATCAGCTGCGGATGCACTGAGAGCTGTTGGCGACTGAGGAAGGCGCCGGGCTCGCGCGTAGAGGCGAGTGATGCACTGCACGCGGCGCAGAGCGAGTGGCATCTCCCCAGCATCGACCAACAGGCTCTCAATGGGGGAAGTGCGGAAGGCACCGGTCGCAAGGCAAAGGCCGGTGTGGTGGATTGAATCCACCTTCCGCAAAATACAAACGGAAGACCCCTAAAGACTTGATCCATAAAGCGTGGAAAGTTTGACCAAAGTTACGCAATCCATATGGCCACTTGACCATTTCAAAAGCACCAAACGGACTGGTGATGTTAGTCTTTGCGACATCATCTGGGTGAATAGGAATCTGGTTGAAAGCACGAACTAGATCCAAGGAGGAAAAATCGTACAGCCATGGAGAGAAGAGGTAAAATCGGCTAAGTACGGCAAGGAATAACGATCAGGAATTGTTACAACGTTATGAGCTCTGTAATCCCCAACTGCTCTGAATTCCCCGGCGTGGATTTGGGCACAATGTGAAGTGGAGAGGCCCACGGAGAGGAGGAAGGCTTACAAATGCCTGAATCAATCATGAATTGGAATTCATCACGCATAGCAGAGAGTTTTGGAACAGTATACGTTAAATGAATAGACAAGTAAAATAGATGAATTAATTAATTATTAAGTTTAACATAAAATTATTTAATTTACAAAAGTTAAGTAAAATAATTGAATGATTAAATTGACAAAGTTAAAGGATTGATTACATGAATTTTACATAATAATTGATACATATATTTATATATATATATATATATATATATATATATATATATATATATATATATATATATATATATATATATATACATATATATACATATATATATATATATATATATATACATATATATATATATATATATATATATATATATATATATATATATATATATATATATATATATATATATATATATATATATAGATATATATATATATATATATATATATACATATATACATATATACATACATATATACATATATATATATATATATATATATATATATATATATATATACATATATACATACATATATACATATATACATATATATATACATATATACATATATACATATATATATATATATATATATATATATATATATATATATATATATATATATATATATATATATATATATATATTTATATATATTATAGGAATACCCAGAGGCATTGCTATAATATCTGCCCTCGTTTGGATCAAAATGGCGCCTAAGTCCTGTGAAGGGCGGGACGGACTGTTCAGCCATAGGGGAGGAGTTCATTGAAGATTCTCGGGGTTCGGCCGTCATTCCAGAGGCTGCCCGCTTATTGGTGGTCGATGATCCAGGCGAGGAATCCTTCCTCTTACAACTGGGCTTTGGGTCTCGGGGCCGGGTGGATGTTCCTTCACTAGTCGATGTTGAGGATTCTTTCAAATAGCGTCTGATGTCTTCAAGTGTCTCACTCTGAGCGTCTCTCTCAGCTAGAGCTGCTGGAGAGACGGGGAGGCTACATTGGTTATTTCGGTTTGAAAGCGATGCTTCGATTGCATATTCTGAATGTTTTCGACGCTGCGAGTAGATCTAGGGTGAAGTGCTTCAGGCTGGTTGGAACTCGCACGTGATGGTAGGTTCCGTCCAGCGTCACGTAAAACGTCAGAAAAGAGCCGGCCGAGTGGCGAGGTTTGTGCTCGGGCACGCAGGCGGGCCTCTCTTATATCTAGAAATAGGGAGACACGCAAAGCGAACACTTCTTTTTCATATAAAAATATAGAGCAGAGTTTTGACTCAGCACTGTGGGTACCTCCGCAGTTGGCACAGTGGGGTGTTTTGGTGCATTCGGGGCCATGATAGTCAGAGCTACAATTCACGCAGGAGCGAGGGTGCCGACAGGCACGGCCAACATGTCCAAATTGATTGCAATTGAAGCAGCGTCTGTGTAGTTCGATGTAGGGACTTACCGGGACACGAAGGTAACTAGCTTTAATATAGTGCGGCAGTTCTTGTCGTTAAAATGTTAAAATCAGTGTAGCGGTTGGGACTTTAGTAGAGCCTAATGTTTTAGTTACCCTGTGTACGTGTGTGACACGCTGGGTACCGAGCTTACTCTGAAGGCGGGTGGGGTCGTAGTCCCTTTAGTTCGTTTGAACGGACGATACCTTCGACAAAATTCAGACGCGGATGGGGCGAGACATCATCAGTTCCTCTTGACCACATCCGGCGGGGCTCACCACAGCGGGACTCAAAAGATTCATTGACGTCAAACACATCGACTTTTGCAAGTGAGATGTCGAATGATGAATTCATGACAAGAAAGCGAGGATAATCTAGATCTGGATCTACTTCGTTGGAATAGGGGTCCAACGAGCGAGGTAAGGCTGAAAGGGGAACTAAAGAACGTTTGGCACGAGAACCCTTACGAGAAGGGGAGGTTTTTGGTTTATGGCTAGCCATTGCAAAAAGAAAAAAAACTTCGCATTCTTCCTCGGAGCTCCCCACCCAGGAGGCCTACAACGGCCCATCACTACTGCAACTATACAATCAGTTACGTCCCGTATGTCTTCTTGGAGAATGGATACTCAAGACAGGAAAATGAAGCGGTTCTCGGGCAGTGATGGGCAAACTCATCCATATTTAGGACACCTCTCTCCAGCTCGTCGATCAGGTCACCAAAGTCTGAGCAAAAGGAAGGGCTTCAGTAACCGTTCCACCACACGGCAGAAGTACCCCGCGTCGAAGTCGTGTGACGGTGGAATGCACGCAGAAATAACAATATACTTCCTATCGAGGCGCAGCTGCAAAGCTACTGTCTGAAAGGAGGTATTTAAAGCAAAGGGAAGAACGGAGAGATCATGTCAGGTGTAAATGGCGCATCCTGTGGGCACGCCCACAGGATGGTCTCCTGCAGAGATAGCTAAGGGAAAACGGGATGAGACGAGCCTCCGCAGCTCGTCCCAGGAGTCAGAGGCAATTCCATTGCAGGAATATGTCCTCCAGGCCTAACTCGGAGGAGATGCTTGGGCCCTCTTCGAACACAAGAGCCTCACGTGAATGGCCGAACAATGCGCTGAAGGTGTTGTTGCTTTCGAGGACTTATCGAGAAGGTTGGGCTTGCCATGCGAGTCTTTTATTTCCTCTGCTTCGAAACCTTAGTCAGGCGGAGGTCTCTCCTTTGGATGATCCACCGTCTTCGATTACACAGCCTAGTACTTGGTGTAGGCATAGGAGACGAAGCTCCATTTGTGCTGTCCTCCTTTCGGGGAGCAGTTTTAGGAACCCCGGAATAGTGCCTCAATACCAACTTCAGAGGTGTTGCTTCCTGCGAGTCTAACGACTCGCTGGAGGCGAGCGACCGTTTCGCCTTACGGGAAATGGTCACGCTGGGGGAGGGGATAGGGACCCTAGTTTTAGGCAGGGCTGGGTGTGAACCCTTTGTGCCACCAGCTGTACCAGGGGAGCACCCGGGGTGTGTGAAACCCGCAGAAGTTCCGAATGAGCACGGAAACGACCGAGTTCGTAGGTATGGCGGGAGCAGGGGCAGCGGGAGTCTTTTTTTTTAACATTGAAGCATAAGACGTTCCAGGCAGCGCCGGTACAAAGGCCTTAGCCTCGCGAAATTAGATGATCCGTCGCCTCAACGACCAGGATTTCTTTCTCTAGGAGATAAGACCACATTGCTTCGAAGAAGCGAGATGGGTTCTCTGCAATTGACACACTAGGCCAAAACACGATTTGGACTCGTCGTGTGCGGTCTTGGAGCAATTTACACAGATTTCGGGTAACCCCGAATTTGCACGTCTACAGGAGCGATTTAGATTGCCGAAGTGGTGGCAGAAGTAGTACCTCCGCGGCAGTGGCACGAATGCCTTCACGCGTTATCGATAACAGCCGGCAGGCACCGACTCAGTCGAACGTGACGAAGAGTGTAGAGCTGGGTCTCGAGTCCATTCACGGTTTTCTCACAACACCTTCTACCTTGACCGCCCCTTGGTCGGCGAGCTTTAAGGCGATGTAATTAATGGAATATTCCACGAGTTTCTTCGCTTAAACACTCCTTTCCCGAAGTTCATGGTATAGTGTAGCGTCACATTAACCAGCGTGCCATCTTGTGTCCGAAGGGCACAAATTATGGCTCACTCGCAGAAATCCGACGCATTTGCCAGAAGGCTCCTGTCGGAGAAACGGGTCACCTTCGGCTCTCTACCAGGTAGTCTCTAAGTGAATGGCCTCGACGTAATAGAGGCTCCTCTCTGCGCAGTTTGGTCTTTGTCTGGGACTCTCCACGTGGGAAAGCAGCAGGAGTGAATTTTCCGATCTCGGCTTGGTCGCTTACCGAAACGGCAGCGGAATCTTCCGTCCCCGGGCCTCCCGCGGAGGCAAAGGAGCCCTGAGGGTTTCCTTTTTAGGAGAGGAGGGTGGGGAATGAACCTGCTCCTCTCCTCCACCGAAAGGAACTCTTACCAGATACTTGTGAAATGTAGGTCTTGGCACCAAGGGGCGCCGGCCGGGGAAGGAGATCCCTCTCCTTGTCATTACCTCGGGGGCCTGAGCAATCTGTGGATAATCTTTCACAGGGGGCGGACACCGAACTCGAGTTCGACCCAGTGCAAGATCCTGCCTTCTGGAGCCGGGCCACCTTCGGGACCATGTCCATCTCGAAGGGAACTCCATGTGCCCCCTCCCCCCACCCAAAGACATCACGGATCCAATTCGAGGTTCCTTTTGTCTCGACTAATGCTAGCGAACCGGCATCCGTCGGGGAAGAGAGAGGTGCAGGCACGCTGACCCCCTGTAAACTAGAGATGCAGGAAGGCAGAACAATAAGGGGCACAGGCCGACGGGCCCTGTTATCCCTTGCCCCCCTTAAGGGTGTTGGCCCTATCGAGCCACTTCCACCGGGAGTGGTTAATTTTGGGCTGCCTGCCTACTATCTTGGCAGTCCCTGTGAAAGCAAAGGAGGAACTGCCGCTGTTGAAGAGATGGAGTCACCAAACGGTACCTCCAGAAAAAGGGGTGAGGGGGTCCTTCGCACCCGTACGCCTAGGAGAGGAGTAACCCTCCTCTCCGGTAAAAGAATTTAGATGGGCCCCTGAGAAAGCACAGGACCTTTTCTGCTGTGGAACTGCTCGAGAGCGGCTCCAACGATGGTAAAGGTAGTGTGTACAGAATTTTCATCAGTGAGCATGGGGACCCTATAATTAAAACGGGATGCAAACGCTAATCGCCCCGCGCAGTGGCTCGCTCTGCGAGGGGTAAATAGGGGGCCAGCAAAAACAGCTGCCGCCATTAGAGGCCACTCCTCCAGCCCGGTAGTCAGGCAGCACATCGGTAAGGCGGCTCCACTTTAGGCTGGGCGTAAAATTAATAGACCGTGAAAAGAGAGAGATATGCAAGGTGTGGGTGGGAGTGAAGTAGGTTGTTAAAAACCCACTCCCCCAAACCGGAGCTTAGGCAGAAGGGGGCGTCCCGCATAAGCTCCGGATGCCAACAGTTCGGCAGAGGACAATGACAAGCTGAGATCATGAACTAGATCATTTAGCTGCTTTTGGGAAAAAAGATGTGAAGCATCATCAAAAAACACTTATTGATTTTCAACAATGGAGGAATCTTCCTCACAAATGTCAGAAGTTCTCCCAAGACAGGTACTGGAATTTCATCACAATGAGCTACAGGAAGACGTGCTGATTTAAGATCAGGATACTTGAGGCTGCTCCGGTTCTTTCTTTAGATCCCAGCAGAATACATCAGGCTTATTTTTGCAAGAACTTCTGGCCGAATCCATTTCATTCGCATGTAAAGGTAAAATACCAGTTAGTCAACAAAATGGAGCATGTAAACTCTTTGCAATTCATATATTTAAAGAAATAAGATTTTTGCATAGTATAAATTATAAAATACCCGTACATGTAAAAAAAAACAAGTAAAAACATCATCTGGCAATAAGTTGACCTGATTGAGTAAAATCAACGTGATTTTTGGATTCAGCACATCAAAACTGTCTTAAATCGGCATGTTATCATAACCTTGCCCTGGGGACGTAGGAAGCTCTACCTGTCATGCAGGTGTTCCTTGTGTGTAGAAATAAAGAGGATATTCAGAGAAAGTGGATGCATAAAGGGAGAGGAGAATGTACCAGCATTCCCAGGCAGTCAATGAGTTGACTCACCCTGTGAGGTAGGCATTCCTTATTTGACCTCAGGCCGGGAGGATGCGCTGCTCTTTCGGGTAATGCTGCGGTCACACATAGCCGATTGTGTGCCCCGGAAGAGCAGGAAGGCGATGATTTTGTTCCGGAAGGCTTCCTGGGCCAAAATCGGCAGGACAGTAGCAGGAAGCGGGGCCGGGCCGGGCCGGTCCGGCAGGAAAATCGCATCCACCGCGGTATGTACGGGGGATGGAACGCGAGTACCGTTACGTTTCCGGCCAGACACGCGCGGCAAACCGCGCCTTCCTAGGAAAAGCGCGGAATTTGCCCCCCGGATGCTCCAGGAAGGAGCTTATTCCGCGGCGTTCCAAACCTGCCTGGCCGGATACAAGGAAAGCCGCGACATGTTGCAGCGGATTTTAGGACACGCGGCGATGTGCACGGCGTCAGCAGCGAACCATGGCAGGAAGCATGCCCCGGAATCCCAGGATTAATAAAGGAAACGCCCACCTTGGCACCATCACTTTTGCCTGAGCACTCGTACCTTGAACATCACCATGGATAACGCCACCAAGAAGAGGAACATCACCTTGGCCCTATGTGTCATGCACCAAAGCCTTATGTCAGCATTGGCTGTGGAAGCCCTCGATGCCTCCCCACCTCCAAAAAAGAAGAAAAGGGCTTGGGTGTGGCCCTATTTGCAGAAACGATTACAATATGGCCACTACGACACCTTGATGGATGAACTCTATGCAGACAACCCTGAACTCTACCGAAACTACACCCGGATGGACAGAGAACAATTCCAGGACATAGTGGCTAGAATAACACCCATCATCGAGAGGAAAACAACCAGGTGGAGGCATGCTATTAACCCCAGCACAAGATTAGCCATTACCCTAAGGTTTTTGGCCACAGGTGATTCCTACAAGTCACTCCAATATGCATTTCGGGTAGCCCACAACACCATCTCGGGGATAGTTCCAGACACGTGCAACGCCATCATCACCGCATTGGCCCCTGAACTCCTACAGCTTCCAGACTCAGAAGACAAGTGGACCAACATTGCCAAGGGGTTCACTGATAAATGGAACCTACCCCATTGCATTGGTGCCCTTGATGGCAAACATATCAGGATCCAAAACCCCAACCTGGCAGGCTCACATTTCTTCAATTATAAGAAATTTTATTCTATGGTTCTCATGGCTGTTGTAGATGCTGACTACAAATTTATGTATATTGACATGGGAGCTGTGGGTGCAGAATCAGACGGTGGTGTGTGGGCTCGGACCCATCTGAGTGCCATGTTGGAGAGTGGCCAAGCTCACCTACCCCCACCCAAATGTCTGCCCAACACCACCCCCACTTCATCAACTTCCCACTACTACCTAGTAGCCGACGATGTCTTCCCACTGAGGCCCTACCTCATGAAGCCTTTCCCCTGCAGAGGGTTGACTAAAGAGGAGAGAATATTTAATTACAGATTGACAAGGGCACGACGAACAGTGGAGAATGCTTTTGGCATCCTTGCCAATCGGTTCCGTGTGCTCCACACCCCCATCTGTCTCCGACCAGACCGTGTAGAAGCAGTAATAATGGCAGCATGTGTACTACACAACATGCTTAAGATGAGCCTCGAGGGAGATACTGTGGATCCTGAAACCCACGACAGGACTGATGGCTCATGGCGAAGTGACCCACCACTTGGAGAACCCATGCAACGAAGTGCTGGCAACACCTCTACCAACGAAGGCAAGACACAGAGGAACATGTTGAGAGATTACCTCAGTTCTCCACAAGGAGCAGTACCATGGCAGGAAGACAAATATAGGTGAGTTATTCATGTACATCTACTTTAACCACAGTATCCAAGATGACGAAAAATGGCATGCAATAACATTATTAACATTATGGAAGGGAAATTACAGACAACAGCTCAAATAAAAGGTTTATTGCAAAAAAATATATACACATATAAAACATACAACCATTCATAAATAATACAGGTAGACTCTGGAACTCTCTTCCTCTTTCTGTGTTCCCCACTGACTATAATAACTTGTTCTCCTTCAAAAAATATGTGTCCAGGCACCTCGATACACTCCGAACTTGATCATGGCTTTGGATTTGCTAAAATTATTTCTGGGGAGTGTTAAGGGAACCTTGTGCTGAGGAGGGTGTGTGCACTGGGGTAGTTATTGTAGTGTGGGCAGGGCTGCTGAAGCTGAAGTTGGGGGGCAGATGGTCCACCATATAGCTCCCCAGGCTCTGCAGAGATGTGTTGGGCTCGTACGGGGTGAATGACGTGGGTGGTCGGTGCAACACCTGCTGTGGTTGCGCCACCACCTGGTGCTGCTGGGGAGCCACCTGCTGGGGAATTGCCCTGAAAACGGTGGAAGCTAAGGCTGGCTGTAAGGGGTTCGTGCCAGGGAACAGTGGCATGGCACCACTGGGCACTGTGTGCATTGTTTGGGGGGCTCGCGCATCCTCTTGGGGTACTGCCTTCTTCCGGTCATCCACTGCCGCTATCATGTGGAGCATGTGAGCACTCCCCGCCTCCTCTGCACCAGTTCCAGCCAGCTTTTTCCACCTGTTGACCAGTGCCGTCATCTCCATGGTGAAGTCCGACCTCAGGTTACCCTCAATGGACAGGCACTCATACTTTAGGTGGCTAAAGTAATCGTCCCAGTACTGCAGCTGGGGTTCCCTGGGGCCGGAAGTAGGAGCAAGGGCACTGGAGACCAGCTCCCTAAACGAATTGTTTTGCTCACGGATCTAAAGAAAAGGGGAAAAAACATTAATTTTGGATTGTAACTACTGCTTGTCAATGCATGATACCAAACAATTACACCACAAATGTTATTTATATAATATATATTATATATTTATATATATGTATATATTATATATTCCACGTACTAGTCCTCATACAAATATATAGTTATATTTTAATTAATTATTACATTCTCTTACCTCTTCAAGCAGGGCGGCCCGGTGTCCAGCCTTTGTGCTATTCGCCCGCGCCAGCTGGAGACCCGTGGCACCCTCAGCAGAAGGCACCGTGACTACAGGAGTAGGCGCCACCACAGCTCCATCCTGGGGCACGTCAGCAAGGGAAACACTGGCTTCGGGGGCACCTTCTTCAGGAGGGACGTCACCGGGCTGTTTGTGGAAGAAAGTGGAGTTTTGTTAATGTTTGAGTATTGTATTTAGTTAAATTATAAACATTGTCAAAATATAATATTAGCGTAAATGTTTAGCGGACTAACAACATTATTAAATAAAGTATAAATAAACTACCAAATCTTTTACTGTACATCCTTAAACTTCGTAGAACACTGGTAAATTCATATATTTGTGTAAACATCCACTGCTAATAGCACTTAATAATTACATAGTACATACCTGCAAACCTAGGGTGTTGGTGCGCCGTTGGCGAATAATGTGAGGGGTGAGGAAGGCGAAGACCTGGGTTATCCACTTTTCCCTCATCGTCAGGAGTTTGCAAGACGCCCCCTGACCACTTTTCTCGTTGGGCTTGGTGGCTTTTGAGAACCTGGTACGCACGGAATCGTACCAGGTAGAGAGCTGGGTGCCTGAGAGAGGTGGATGTAGGGAGGCGCCCTTCTCCTCCCAAGCTCTGTTCACTTTCAGTTTATCCACGTGGTCCTTGTGCGACTTCATGTAGATAAACGGCACCTCATGTTCCAACCACTCTGCCAGGTCACGCTCTTGTTCTTCTGTCAGGATCACTGCAGCTTTTCTCCGTTTCTGGGTGGTTTTGGGGTGTCTGTTTTTGATGGGTCTCTTGCGTGTGGGGAGTCGATCCACATCCTGGCTATCCTGGACCTCATCGTCCGAACCTTGGGGGTCAGTGTCCGTTGAAAGTTCTTGCTGGGTACCTTCGTCAGAGGTACCTGGTGTGGGGCTGGCGGCAGGTGTTGCGGTGTCAGGTGAAGAAGACAATGGGGTCGGTGGTGGTAGCTGCGACGCTGTAGTACCGTCACTAGGGTACAGGGCCTTCTTGGTCTTCATACTCGACTTCCTCATTGCTTTGGCTAGGCTGCAGAAGTAGATGTTGAGGTGGTGGAGTACCTAGTGAGGCGCTGAAGGTGGGGTGGTGGCAGGTTCGGTGGAGTGGCGACGGAGCAGAGATGTGTTTGGTAGGACGCGGACTGAGCGAATGGTGTGACTGGCTCCCGGAGGCCTTATATAAACGCGCGACAAGACCCCACGCTCCGCTCCTTCCGCTTGGCGGGAACGCGGGTGCTGCCACCTACCTACGTCATCCCAGGAAGCTTCCTTTTCATCGCGCATGCGTCGGTGGACTACGCGTTTGGCGCGAACTGGAACGCGCCATACGCAACGGACACCCCCGTTTCTCCCGGAATGTGACATATTCCGGGCGGTTCGGCAAAATTTTTCAACACACAATACTTTTCGCCACGGACCGCCAGTCACGTCCGGATACCCCCGAACATGTTTCCAGTTTCGAGCGATTCATGCCGCGAATGCGTTTTTTCGCCTCACGAACGCCACGAATCACAAAATCTCACATCCGGCTCTATCGGGGGCACACAATCGGCTATGTGTGACCGCAGCTTCATGGTGCAAGTCTACACAGGGAGCCTGCGATTGTCCTTCAGGTTCCAGTGAGCTAAGCCTTCCTTATTGATACTGGTAGGGAGGACATGCTGTTCCAGCAGGAATCAGGTGTAATCTACAGTAGTTCACACAGGGCAGGGGGAAAAGGCCAGTAGTTTTGGGACTAACCCGGGGTGGAAGGGCATTCTACTCATTCAGGTGCAAAGTTTAAGTTTATACGTCACCCCCTTGCGGGACCTCAATTTGTTTGGGTTGTGAGGTGTGCTATTGTAGTTTGGCATATTTTTTTTATATATTCCTATTGAATGCACCCATCTCCTTTCCCTTCATTTTTATTCCAACTCCAAGTGTTATGCCCTAATTGTGCAGTTCAAGAGTTGCATACCCTAGTGATATTGATTACACAATCTCATCTCCTTGGGTCCTTGTCAATTTTCGTTTCTTTTTATGAAACACTTCAAAAAATTTTAGATGCTTTCATCGATTTATATTTTTTAAAACATCTTTAATCCTTCCCCTTATCTTTTTGTCAGTTTAAATGTTCTTGCTTGTTGCAAGTTAAATTTGTCAAAATTGAAATATATCATCTGGGATCTACATCAATGGTAAACTAAACAAGTGCTCAAAGAAAGCGAAATAAAATGCATCGTAGAAGAGCTATCTTGGATTAAGGAGGGATTGTATTGAATGATAGTGAAAGAGCATAAACTTTTAACTACATATAGTGCCAAATACTGGGACATAGATGTGTGTTCGTGTCATAAGATGGGGGAAAAAGTAAGATAGGTAGAATAGCCCACCCAAAGTTAGGTTGAGACAGGTGAAGGTCCAGAAACAAACTAAGATGCCTTAATTCCTCACTACAGCAATGATGATGGTGTAGTGGTTGTGTATGTTCGCCTTCCCTCACCCATGTAAATGCCTAATCCCTGAGCTTGATTGACATCCATCGTGCCCCGCATTTAATTTTACCAGTGTTAGCCTGAGATTAAGCTGAGTGGAATAGATTGTTTGACACTGATGGGAGTGCGCCAAAAGGGAATTTGATGAAAACAAGAGAAACTGGTGTGGTGGCTAGGTAAGGCTTGTGTGCATGTATGTGTGTAGATGATATTGGTGTGGATGTTTGAAAGTACCTTTGACTGAAAGTGACTTCTCTTTTCCAGCTCCTTAGGGACCGAGAGTGCCGTCGTTCGTGCGTGTGGCGAATGTGGTGACGTATTCTTCCAGTTGGGGAAGCGCAAATCAGGGTATAGCCATTTTCCAGAAGTGTTAACGCACAAGCCATTTTCCAGAGGAATACCATTGGAAACTACGGCTATTTGGCGGGAGTGCCATGGGGCACTCCGGCACTTTCCAGTAAGTCAGGTGGCCCCCTCCAAATAAATCCCTAATAACTGGGCAAGAGATAGTGGATAGTCAGGATAGTTTATTAAACAAAGCGCATGGTCACATTTAGACTATTGTACCATTTTGTCCTAATTTATATACTTTATTTCATTGGTAGTTAAATTTTGATTTGTTTGACCTTTGTTATTGGTAGTATTTTGTAAGATTAAGTTTTTTGATCCGCTCTTAACTTTTGTATGTCTTTATTTGTGCATAAATTATGGTTTTAGAGGATCTCTTCTCAACATTCTGACACCTACCTGGAATCACCTTGAGATGACAGGCAGTCTGACTGCAGGTAATCCAGAACATGTCACCACAATGGTCTAGACAAACACGTACCTACATCACATTCGAAACTGGCTCACATTAAACAGAATGTCCACCAACTCCTAAAAATCAGGTCTCTCAATTTACCACAGACACACAAGAACCAAACCACCCACGCATCATGCTCCGTGCCCAACCTTTCCCACTCAACTGTATCCCCATACTAATGGGCATCATTTTGGATCCACACATCAACTTTACTCCTTGCACAAACATTACCTCAACGGTCATATTCAAACATCCTCAAAACACACAAACACCAACTTCAGTAACACAAAGAAATACTGAACATGATATAAAGACTATCTGCACCACCCTAAATTATGTATCCCGAGCCTGTGCACCATCCTCACCAACACAAGATATTGCCCTGTGCATCACAACTGCCTGCATAAAAAACACCTACATTGAAAACAAAATTCTCCCCCATCACAAACCACCTAACGATAGGTAGTTTGTAAGC
Organism: Ceratothoa steindachneri; assembly: GCA_963969495.1. Lineage (NCBI taxonomy): Eukaryota > Metazoa > Arthropoda > Malacostraca > Isopoda > Cymothoidae > Ceratothoa > Ceratothoa steindachneri. The sequence goes on from OZ018334.1 coordinate 55,591,980, forward strand.
AAGCTGCTCTGCAACTTACATCCACCATAGACCCTCTCCGTTCCTACCACCACCCACCAGAACCATAAAAATTACCCCTACCACAGACTATACCCATTTTTTATCGAACTTTCCCACATCCCCACCAAAAATTAACACAATAAAACACACTCATTTCACCTTCCTAACACTTCACTTCAAAACCAGATGGACAATGCCCTACTCTAAACCATTCCAACCAGAGGCCTCTGGCGTCTCCACGTCAGGACACCACCTCTCACTACACAAATACAAACTCGAATAAACCTCTCCCTCTTCAACCTCTGTGAACCCTAAAACACTACCCACCTCATCCCATCCTGCCCTTCTCTCAACCTTCCCAACAATTTCAATATAACCTCTAGAGTCAACCAATGGAAAAGACCACTTGCTATGGCTTAATTCCTGAGTGCTGCCTGGTTTGACTGAAGACCCTGGGGCTAAAAATTAAGTTTAAAGTTGTAGGATAATAAATTTCTCAAACAAACATTTACTTGCATTTCATTTCAAACTTACACCCTTTTATATCTCTTCATCTGTATTTTCTGTTTAAATGATGGCAGTGGTCCTTTAACTCTTCCTTTATGAATGGATTTATTATGATAATTCTGGAAAGAAACACCTAGTTTAAAGTGGATGGGTGGATCTAAATTTAATTAAGATTAGTCAATTGAAACAAGCTGATCTATCTCTCTCTATATATATATATCACGATATCTCTCTCTAACATTGTCCAAACTTTTAATGCGTGATTAAATATATATATTTTAATTTTCTTTATTCTCTTACTATTATTATATATATATATATACATATGTATGTGTGTATATATGTATTTGTACATTTTATTAGATTTGTACTAATCTGCATCTCCATTTCGGGATTTTATCTTCCTCCTTAAATGTTTTTGTTATTTTCAATCCTATGGGCAGCCTATAGATATTTGAATCTCACTGGTATTTTTTTCTCCCTTTTTGCCTGACACCCTCTTCCTGCTTCATTGGGCCAGAGAGCCACCCCACCCCACCCGTATGCGGAATCTACGATCCTGCAGAAACCAAGAAATAAAGATTGGGAGGCGTCTCCTCGCCCCCATCGTGTGGAGAGTCTCTAGGATAGAGTAACGCCATGCGGTATCATAGGCATTATCCAGATCGAAAAACAGTGTGACCTAGCGCTGTCTACGAAGTAAGGCATCGCAGATGGCATTTTCTAGTCGGAGCAGAGCATCCAACGTGGAGTGGAACTTGCGGAAGACAGGTGGCCTCAGCTCTCCAGCAAAAAGACTAATCTAAAATTACCAATTTCTCGATCAACTTGCACACGCAGGAGGTTAGAGAAATTGGGTAGACAATATGACTGAAGAGCCCTCGATGGAGATACCTCACCAAGAGAAGAACTTTTGTGGCCAAGATGTCCCTATAACTGGCTGCGAACCAAACAGGCGAAATCATCTTGACATTCGAAGCCACAACGCTGAGCATCATCACGGAGGCCGGGTGCTTGGTCATGGACACGTAGTGGACCTCGTAGAAGTCCTGGCCGAATCATACTACGCGGTCATTCTGTTTGTTGATGACTGGATCGACTGTGAAGGGTTTTTTTCATCAGAAAAAAAGGAGAATATGATTGCCATGACTCTTCAGTGTTGAGAAGGCAATGACAGCGCCCCCGACGTTGTTTTTGCTTACAGTCGGTGAACAGAGGCCTTTCCACGCACCTTAAGCTCTTGGCGCCCCCTCTCTTTGACGACCCTGGACACTGTGATCACCTCAATGTTCTTATTCGAGAGTGAGTTCATTTTGAGCTTCGGAGCACTTTTGAAGGCCTCTTTCACAGCCAAACGGTTAACCACTTGGTACACCTGAACAAGGTCTATTTTTGAGGTCTTCTCCGTTCTTGAAGCTCAGCGACTCTGTGGAGGGTCATCCGGCTGACGTTGAGTGACTTGGGATTTTTTTTTAATTTTAAGAGCTCATCTGGCGACTGCCTACTTAGGCATTAGTCGCCGTAACAAAACTGCCTAGTACTAGGCTACTTTAAAATAAGAAGATTCCCCAAAAAACAAAAAAAACAACACTAAATATAAAAAAAAGGAAAAAGGCAACGAGCAGGAAGCAAGCTCAGGCGTTGGGGGAAGGTCCGCCTTCCCCGGCGCAGGAACGTGCGACCTACGAAGAAAACAATAATAACAAAAAAAAACCAAAAAAAACCGAACTAGTTAAATAGAGAGGAGAAGGCCGGCCTCCTCCAAAAAGTCTAAAAGTCAACAGGTCGGTGTACACAAATCCGTCCTGAGTACAAGGGACAGGCGGTAGCGACCCCGTCCATCCCATTACCGGGACAGGTAACATGCGCGAAGATCACCCAGACTGGGACATTCGACAAGAATGTGAGGAACAGTCTGGGGGACGACGCAGTCGTCACAATAGGGCACAGGCGAGCGCTTCATTAAATGCGATGCGTCACACGAGTGTGCCCGATTCGAAGACGACAGAAAGCGACCTAAAGCCGTCGCGGCATTGGAGGATAGGTCCATGGGAACAGTCGCGGCGCAATGGCACGCAACTTTAAGTTCCCATGGACCGTCTCCCATCTTCTTTGCCAAGCAGTCCGAAGAGCTGCCCGTATTCCTGCCATGTAGTCTGTGTGTGGAAGAGCGAAACGCTGATCCGGTCGCTCGGTCCTCGGGGACACTTTGGCGCCCTCGTCGGCGCGCTCATTACCCGCAATTCCCACAGGAACCCAGCAGAAGATAATCTCGAAATCCACCCGGCTCACTACAACCGTGGCATCACGGATATCGCGAACCAGATGGTGCGGAGATTCAAATGCCCCGAGAGCACTCAGGGAGCTTTGTGAGTCGTAATGAATCACGATCCGGTCGCCGAACCGGGCACGTCGCGTAATCTTCCGTACCGAGTAGTGTATTGCCACCAACTCAGCCGTGAAGACAGACGCAGCGCCTGGCAGAGCCCCGCTGACTTCAAACAGAGGGGATACGGCGTGGAAACCGACCCCCTCTTCGGACTTGGAGCCATCCGTATACACTGGCATGGTTCCAGCGTGACGCGAGGTGTGCTCCAAAAAGGTCTAACGCAATACTCCCGGCGCTGTACAAACTTTGGGAGCAGAGGTGTGGCGACAAATAGCCAACGGTGGTACCCTACAGGGTGGCGTTCTGGGCAGAACCAGGGGCACCACCAGCCCGAGAGGTATATCTAGCTCTCGAAGGAGTTTCCTATGGGTTTAGGGTATGACTTGTGTATCTCGGCGGCATAGGCACCGTCGAGATCAGCTGCGGATGTTTTGAGAGCCGTTTGCGACAAAGGGAGACGCTGCGCTCGTACGTACAGGCAAGTAATGCACTGTGCACGGCGCATAGATAATGGAATCTCTCGAGCATCGACAAACAGGCTCTCAATAGGGAAAGTGCGGAAGGTACCGGTCGCCAAGCGAAGGCCGGTGTGGTGGATAGAGTCCACCTTCCGAAATACACGCTCACCTGCGGATACATAAAACTCACCCACTTAGTCGAGCTTCGAACGGACAAAGGATCGATAAAAAAGTAAGGCGGTAGCCCTATGAGTGCCGCAAGCGCTGAACGTCACGAAACGAAGAATATCCATGGCGCGGGTACAAGAGACCCTAAGGCAGCGAATATGTGCCTTCCAGGTGAGGCGTCGGCGGTCAAATACAAGACCAAGGAAAAGGTGCGATTTAACCATTTCCAGGCGCACCCCCATTAATAAACAAGTCTGAGTCGGGGTGGAACCGTGGATGGAGGCAGAAGTGCACCACCTTAGTTTTGACCAAAGAAAACGGAAACCTGTGCAAGAGACGCGGTTCAATGCCTGTTGGAGTCGACACTCCAGAGTTGGCATCTGGGCCGCGCCAAAAGAGATCGAAAGGCCGTCCACGTAGAGCGTAGCAAGAAGATCAATTGGCAGCAGCGAAGTGATGCCGTTGATGCTCAAGGCAAAGTGTGTAACGCTGAGGACACTTCCCTGCGGGACACCCTCTTCCTGCTGCATTAGGCCAGAGAGGGCTCTCCCCACCGGTACGCGGAAACGGCAATCTCGCAAAAATTCAGATATAAAGACTGGGAGGCGTCCCCTCGACCCCATCGTGTGGAGGGTCTCCATGATACCGTATCGCCATGCAGTATCATAAGCCTTCTCCAGATCGAAAAACACCGTGGCGAAGTGGTCTACGAAGGAAGGCCTCGCAGACGGCATTTTCCAGTCGGAGCAGAGCATCCGACGTGGAGTGGAACTTACGGAAGCCGCACTGTGCAGAAGACAGATGGCCTCCGCTGTCCAGGAAATAGGCTAATCTAACATTTACCAATTTCTCCATCAACTTGCACAAACAAAAGGTTAGAGAAATTGGACGGAAACCGGCCGGAGTAGAGTGATCTCTTCCCGGTTTGCGAAAGGCGAGCACAGTAGCGATTAGCCAGGAAACTGGGAGGAGACCCTCCACCCAGATCCTGTTGAACAAATCTAACAGAAAGGCCATGCCTCGCTCACCCAGGCCTCGAAGCGTGGCGTACGGGACATCGTCCGGACCATGGGAGGTGTCCGCGCACGAAGCAAGAGCGGAACGCAACTCACTCACAGTAAACCTGTCGTTGAAGGGTTCTCCGCCTCTGGAGGTAAAGTACATTCGGCGGCCTTCCGCGACATCACGACGTGCATTGAATGCTGGCGGAGCAGCATCCTGGCTAGAGAATTCGGAGAGAGAAGTCGCGAAGGATTCCGCCACGGACGCGGGGTCCGAGATTGCGGTCCCATTCTCCTGGAGAACGGGAGGGGGGGTCCTGCGAGAACTTGCCCCGAATCCTTTTGACTCGCTTCCACACCTCTGCTAGAGGGGTATTCCCGTTAAGTGAAGACACGTATGTCCGCCAAGAAGAGCGGCGGCATGCTTCGAAGTATACCGGAACCTAGCCCTAGCCCGACGAAATTCAGAGACAGTGAAATCGTTCGGGCGGTGCTTATAGCGCATGTAGGTATAACGCTTCTGTTTGAGGGCCGACCACCAAGGTCGGCGTGCAAAACGGCCAGACATTCTAGGAATAGTAGTCAGGCCAGCGGCGATGAGGTTGCTGGAGAAGAACTCAACGGCCTCATTTACCGAACTAAACTCCTCGAATGAGATAGAGAATTCAGTCATTTCCTGAAATGCAGGCCACCGCGCACGCGCCAAGCACAACCGAGGCAGGCTCTCAGGCGGCAGCGGCCCAGAAAATGATATTGGAATGGGAAAGTGATCACTACCATGGGGTTCATCGACCACCCCCAAATCAAAATGAGGCTGTGCATCCGGAGAGCACAGAGATAGATCAAGGCACTAAAAATGAAGCGGTTCTCGGGCAGTGATGCGTAAACTCATCCACATTTAGGACACCTATCTCAAGCTCTTCGATCAGATCGGCAAGGACTTGTTCCTTGGGATTTATTGAGTAATCTCCCCAGAGAGGATGTCTGACATTCAGATCTCCAAGCAAGAGAAACGGCCTCGGCAACCGTGCCACAGCGCGGCGGAAGTCCCCCCGCGTCGAAGTCAGCTGACAGTGGAATGTAGGCAGAAATAACAGTATACCTCCTATCCAGGTGAAGCTGCACAGCAACTGCCTGAAAAGAGGGATATACAGTGAAAAGAAGAACGGAGACATCATGCCGGGTGTAAACAGCGCATCCCCCAGCCCGGCCCCCATCCCGTGGTGTTAGGGTCGCAAAACCCTTATACCCCTGGAGGGTGGCCAGGGAGCACGCACCTAGCATGGTCTCCTGCAGAAAAATAGCTAACGTGAAACGGGACGAGACGAGCCTCCGAAGCTCCTCCTAGTTGACCCGGAGTCCGCGGCAATTCCATTAAAGGAATATGCCCTCCAAGCCTAGCTCGGAGACGCGGGGGCCCTCTTAAACAGAAGACCCTCACGGGAATGGCCGTATGCTTCCCGGAGGCAGAACCCCGGGCGCTGTTAGCCGGACAATGCGCTGAAGGCGCTGTCGCCTTCGAGGACTTACTGGGGGAGGTTGGGCTCGCCATGCGAGTCTTTTCCTCCCTCCGCCTCAAAAACTTAGGCAGGCGTTGAGACTTCGGAGGCGAGGGGCCTTCTTTTCGAGGATCCACCGTCTACGAGCCACCCAGCCCACCACTAGGCATGGGCGAAGGAACCGAAACTCCTTTCTCCTATCCTTCTTTCGGGAGGCAGCTTTAGGAACCCCGGAAGATGGCCTGGCGACCAACTTCAGGGGTGTTGCCTCCTGTAAGTCTAACGACTGGCTAGAGGCGCGTGGCCGTTTCGCCTTACAGGAAACGGTCACGCTGGGGGAAAGGGGAGCCCTTTGTGCTGCCAGCTTTACCAGGGGAGCGCCCGGGTTGAGTAGAACCCACAGAAGGGCTCCGAATGGGCGCGGAAACAACCGTGCTCGTTGGCCTGGATGGGCAAGGAGCAGAGGGTGTCTTTCTAACCATTGAGGCGTCCGACGTCCCAGGCAGAGCCGGGCGCACCAGGACCAAGTCCTTAGCCTCACGGAATGAGAGACGATCCTGGGCCTGAACGGCCAGGATTTCTTTCTCATTGAGATATGCACCACATGCCTTAGAAGAAGCGGGGTGCGGCTCTCCGCAATTGACACACTTAGCCACACACGATTTGGACTTATCGTATGCGGCCTTGGAGCAATTAACACATACTTCGGGTGACCCCGACTTTGCACGCCTACATGAGCGATTCGTATGGCCGAAGCGGTGACAGAAATAGCACCTCAGCGGCAGTGGCACGAATGCCTTCACGCGGTAGCGGTACCAACCGGCACGCACCGACCCAGGGAGATTGTCACAGTCGAACGTGACGAAGAGTGTAGGGGTGGGTCTCGAGGCCCCTCCCTGTTTTCTCATCACACGCTCGCCCTTGACCGCCCCATTGTCAGCCAGCTCTAGTGATATCTTCTATCGAGTAGTCCACGAGTTCCCTCGCATAAACTACTACTTTCACAAAGTTCATGGTAGAGTGCGGCGTCACACTCACCGGGCTGCCATGAAGTGTCCGAAGAGCACTTATCTTGGCCACCTCGGAGGGATCCGCCGTAATCTCCAGAAGGCGCCCGTCCGAGAAACGGGTCACCTTTGGCTCTCTACCAATTATACCAGCTAAAGCTCTCCTCCGATGGATCATGTTGCCATCAGTGGAGGTAACCTCTGAATGAGGGGCCCCGACGTAATCGAGGCTCCGCTCTGCGCACTTCTGGTCCTATTTTTTGATTCCCCGCCCAGGTGAACACCGGGGCCGGACGCGCCGATCTTGGCTTGGTCGCGTTCAAGGATGTTAGCGGCCTCGTCCGTCCCCACGGCCCCCGTGGAAGGAGAAAAGCCCCGAGTCTTTTTGGTCTTTTTTTGATGTCTTTCTTTTTATGAGATGAGGGCTTGGAATGGACCCGCTTCTTCCCTCCCCCAGCAGGAGCTGCCAGGCCAGATGGGCCTGGCACTGAGATGGTGCCAGCAGTCGTGGGGGCATGGACTGGAGGAGGAGATCCCTCCACTGCTTGTGATATCTTAGCAGCCCGACCCTTCTGGCGAGGGCCCCCGCACAGGACCAGACTCGGGCTCGGTGTTTGATGCCGAGCCCGAATCTGCCCCTGTGGAAGGCCCCACCTTCTGAGGCTGGGCTGTGTCAGGGAGCATGTCTATCCCAGGAGGGGGGGGGGGGGAACTCCATTTGGCCATCCCCCCCATGACATCACAGGTCATGTCAGTTTCGTCCATGTTCTTTGGGGGGGCATAGGCCTTCACCCCCGCTAGATTTAATATTTGGGCCAGCAGGTCTTTAGAGGGAAGCGGCCGATGGGGCCTTTCTTCCCTCTCCCCCCTAAGGGGGTTTGCCCTACCGAGCCGCTTCAATGGGGAGCGGCCGGTTATGGGCTGCCTGCTGGCTTTCCTGGCAGTCCCCTGTGAAAGCAAAGGCGGGACTGCCAGATTTGAGATGGAGTCACGTCGTGACTCCAAGGAAGGGGGTGAGGGGGAGCCCCCTGCACCCGTAAGCGTTGGAAAGGAGTAAGCCTCCTCTCCGGTTGAAGAGTTATGGAGGGTCCCCTGGGAAACCACAGGGGGGGAGGGGAGGAACCTCCATTTTCTCTGTGGAGCTGGGCGGCTTTATTGTTCTTAAAGGGGAAATGGGGAGAGATTTTGGTTTTGGTAAGTTTTCATCCATGGGCATGGTGACCCCTTTTTTTATGGGATGCAAATGCTAATCACCTCCTGCAGTGGCCCGCTCTGTGAAGGGTGAGTACAGGCCTGGCAGAGCCAGGTGCCCCCATTTTGGACCACCCCTCCCGCCTGGTGGCCTGGCAGTCCCTCAGCATGGCGGCTCCACCTTGGATCGGCGTAAAATTGATAGTGTGAAGAGAGAAGGAAAAGGAATGTGAGGAAGGTATGGGTGGGGATGAAGCAGGTTTTTAAAAACCCATCATCCCAAACCGGAGCTCAGGGGTTAGAGAACATTGTCCCTTACCCCCTCAGCCCTGATCTGGGATAGTTGGCTGAGAAGAAGGTCAGCATCTACCCTGTGAGATTAGAGGTTGACCAGAGAAAGTTGTGGGAGAGGTTGTATGAAAAGCGAGGAAACAGGGGGGAAACACAAGTGTCTGAAGGAAGGAGAAGAGGCTAAGTTGGGGTCGGACGGGGTGCTGAGTCCAGTCAGCATGGTGGCCAGGATGGCAAATCGCCGCGCCCCTTATGGGGAGCCACTTGGCAATGTTGGGCTTGCTGTGGCCAGGGTGAAGGAGAGCAGAGCTATTGATTCTTTTCATTTCCATCTGAACACACTTGCACACAATGGAAAAGGTGTTTTAATGAAACATGTTGGAAAAGTAGAACTTTAAGTGTGACAAAACTTTGCAAAACCCACTATTATAATATTAATAATAAAATAAATAATAAAGTTAATAATAAAATAAATATTAATAAAATTAAATAGTAAATAAATAATAATAGATAAAACGCTGAGAGAAAACAAGGGGAATGTGCACCAACAATTTTCCCAAGCCCCAAAGAATTGCAAATCAACCGAGTGAGGGGCGGCTTTCCTGATTTGCACTCAGACCAGAGGATGCGCAGCTTCTCCAGATACCAAGCATAACAGGTTACACAGTTCTTTACACTTTCACCTTGAGCTCTTGTTAACTTCGTGGATAAGGTAATGAAATTTCACGCCTGAGTACTGGGTTGGATTTCCAGCAAGCATGGGTGAAAAATATTTTGGTACTTGCCCGGAGGTGCTGCCACTCAGAGATTTGGGCAGATTGACAGACAGCCCTGGTTACCTATATAATCAGACAGGCATAGCCAATCACAACACCTGTCTCCTATTCCCATTTCTCTCTTTGCACAGATAACATATCCCTTCCATCCAAGAATATGCTGAAGGGTTTTTCACATTCCCTTAAGGCAAAGTGGGTGGGCGTCTCTTTGGTCACAAATAATTCCCTACTCAATAGGAACTACAACTGTGTCTGCACCTTCCCATCCAGCAAAGACTACCCCCTGGTGCCCACAAGCTTGCCCATAACTGTCATTCTTATCTTTATAATATAAATATCATTATTGAGGTGAAGGGTCTCATCATAATAAATTATTAATAATTCTTCCCTATACCCAGCTTAAGGACTTAAAAAGAGCTATTACATGGGAGCACGTTCAGCATGATGAGCTTTTCTAATCAAATTAGTTCTTTCCCAAAGAAACCTTTTAATTGGATTATCATGTGCAACAAATATAATTAAATTCTCCTTACCTTGAGGAAAAGGTTGGCATGCCTTAAGGTAGCTGCCTTAAACAAACAATGCATGGAGACTGGCATATCTTCAATGGCCACAACTAGTGGCAAGGCAGCAGAAACCATGTCTGTATTTTGCCTTGCCACACGTATATAAATTATTTGCGTTTCCTGATTCACATAATGAACTGACAAAAGAGAGTAAGTATTAATGGAGTTGGGGAATGTCAATACATCCTATTTTTCTCAAATATTATGTTCTACAACTATGAGACCAACTTTCACAATATTGCCGCCACACTTCCAATTATCAACTTGCAGTAGACAGTGGTTTTAACTGGAATTATACCAAGGAAAAGGAATTTTGTGCAACTACAAAGGAGCATTCATATAAAAGTCAGCAAACATTTTTTTTTGAGAAATTGGGTGGGAAGTAAAATTTTTATCAATTGGGTGGGTCTAATTTTGATAGATTAGGTTGGAAGTCTAACTTTTATATGAAGTTCATAAAGTAGAAAAGATGAGAGAAGTGAAAATGTGTGGAAGGTCACATTAGAGAGAGCTTGACAAAAAAAAATTTAATTTTTTTATTCCACACTATGAACAAAGTTTAAAATATTCTTTTTAACAAGATATTACATTCAACTACCTCTACCCCTCTCATACCACCACCTCCCCAAACTTGGTACATTTATAAAGGCTTAGGTAGAACTGTGTGCAGTGTTACTGTGGTTAAATATGCAGAGAAACTTTATATTTATCATTATTTAGGTACTTTAAAAGTAAACTTACATAAATTTTATAAAATTTTATAAAAATTATATGTAAAAAATTACAATTGTTATATTCTGTAGCTCATTAAGGAAAAATTTAATTATTACTAATTTAATCTAAGAAATTACTTTGTTTATTCCAGACTATTTGTAGCTTCTATAAATAATAAAAGGACATAAAATACATATAAATAAAATGGCAACCAGAACCCTATAATTCTGCATTTAGACAACCTACAAACTTTCCAACAACCTTCTGTCAAAGGGTGTGTTTTGCCATTTATTTTTATAAGGTAATGCGAAGAGTAACTTTCTAAAGCCTCCAGAATGACAAAAGAATGGTTGTCACCAAAGATGTACAAAATATCTTGGAACAAATTTATTTCTCACTAAAACAAATGACAATTATCAACAGAGATTAGAAGCGTTATGAAATGAGCGGGGCAGATTCTAGGGATATTAGGTACGATTAAGTGAGAATGTTCCGTCAGATAGAAATGTTCTATAATACCCTGGTGCTAGGTGATGCCAAGGTGGCATGCAATCCACCCAGGAAGGTACCATGGCTACTGGACTCAACTTTATCCAGGTGGAAACAGTCTTCCTAGTACAGAATGCAGGGAGAAAAGGTTGAGGGGATAGCCTTAATAATACTACTACTATTAAATAATAAATAATCAAAATAATAAGAAATAATACTATTACTAAATAATAATAAGAATGATGATAATAATAATTCTAATAATACTAACTAATAAAGATAATAAAAAGGCATTCTAGTGCTGAGAGGGCAGTAGGAAAACACACCAACAACTTTCCCAGGCCCCATCAGAGAGTTCAAGTCAACCCAGTGACGGGGCCTCCCCAATTTGCACACAGGCTGGGAGGATGTGCAGCTCCTCCAGGAACCAAGAATAACAGGCTGCATAGGGACCACCTTGTGGGGCTGCCTGAAAGGAGGTAGTTATAGAAAATATAAAAATGGAAACCATGCCACATGTAAATTGCGCATCATTATGCCTAGCCCCCATGCCTTGGCAGTGGGGTTGCAAAAGGCACCTTGGAAGGGTGAGCAGAGGGCATGTACCGAACATAGTTTCCTGCCAAAAAAAAGCTAGGGGGCAACAGAAGGAGATAGCCTCCACAGCTCCTCCCAGGTGGGATAGAATTGGCAGCAATTCCATTAAGGAATATGCCCTAGAGGTCTAGCGAGGAGATGTGGGGACCCTCTTCAAAGATAAGACCCTCATGGGAATGGCTGTACATTTCCCAAACAAGGCAATGAAGGCACTGTCATCTTCAAGGACTTATTCAGGGAGGTTGGGCTCCTTATGCAAGTCTTTTCCTCCCTCCACCTTGAAACCTTTGGTGGGTGGGGTGGCTTCGGAGGCATCTCTCCTTTGGAGGATCCAACATTTCATAGCCACCTAATCCAGCCTTGGGTGGGGGTGCAGGAGCCAAAGTTCCTTTGGTGATGTCCTCCTTTCTGGGTGCCGCTTTAAGAACCTCAGGAGACGGCCTCACAACCAGCTTCAGGGGTGTTGGAGGTGCGCAGCCATTTTGACTTAAAGGAAATGGTCACTCTGGAGGAGGATGGAAGGCCTGGTTTTAGCCAAAGCTGGGTGTTAACTCTTTGAGCCCCCAGCTCTACCAGAGAAGCACCCAGAGTGTAGGAGGAAGAACCAGCAGAGGAGTTCTAAATGGGGGCAGAAATGAGGGAGGGGCCAAGAGCAGAGGGTACCTTTTTTAAAATTGAGGCATAAGAACTCCAAGACTGAGCCAGGTGAGCCAGGACAAAGTCCTTACTTAACCTTGCAAAATGGGACTATCTGTAGGCTGAACATCCAGGATTTCCTTCTCCAGGAGATAAAAAGCACATTGCTTCAAAGAAGCAGGATGCGCATCTCCACAATTGAAACACTTGGTCATACACAAGAGGGAGTTATCGTGTATGGCCTTGGAGCCACTTACACAGACTTCAAGTAAACATGATTTTTCCCATCTACACAGAGCCCCAATGGATTTCACACACCCCCAGGATGAGGAGATAGAGAAAAAAAAAATGCTGAGAGGGAACAAGGAGGAAGCACAACTTCTTCACAGGACCCTATAGGAGAATTGTCAATCTAATGATGGAGCTTCTCATATTTGCACCCAGGTACCAAGTGTAACAGGCTACACAAGGCATCTCCCAAGGGTGAAGGAGTGGAGGAGAGTTGGTATAGAAATCAGAAATTAGCTATTAGTCAAAGAAGGAGAGGCTAAGCTGGGAGTGGAAAGGGTGGCAAGTCTTATCAGCTTGATGGCCAGAGAAATATCAGCACACCCCTTACTGGTCCATAGACAGTAGAAGAAGGGGCCAACAAAATGGTAAGAGAAATTGACAGAGTAATAAGGGTGGACGGAAGGATGAGGCAGGGTGAAAGAGTTGGCATAGAAAGAGGGGTTAGTGGTTAAAGGAGGAGAGGCCAAGCTGGGGGCAAACAGAGCCCCGAGTCCCATCAGCTTGTTGTCCAGAGAAACACATCACATGCTCTTTATGGAGGGGGGATGGGACAAGAGTATGTAATACATAAGAATGGCGCGATTTAGCCGGGAGAATGTGCAATCCCTCCTAGTACTATGTGTAGTGAAATCAGAGGGTTTCCCCCCTACAAGGCAGTAAACCTAGGTAGAAAAAGTAAAGAGGGAATACTCATAGAAAAGGGGTCCAATGGAGGGATAGGGCAAAGGCACCAGCAACCCCCAGCACTGTCAAAGAGTTTTAATTCAACCCAATAAGCCAGGCCTTCCCTAAATGCACTTAGGTTGGGAGGATGTATCGCTCCTCTGCATACCAGATGTGACAATCTACACAAGGTGGCCCCCATGGTGCGTACGTGACGCACCTCCTTGAAGGTGAATCAAGAGAACGAAATCAATCAACTTTATTAATAAATACGGCGCTAATAGTATAAGTGAGTACATTAATTTTCTTATAGAAACCTATACTTATAATGTAGATAGGATATTAAGTAAACTTAATAATTAAATTATTACTCACTGCGTAAACTATTCAGAATGGAAGCAACCCCAAATTCGCCATACAGAGACTTAATTGCAGCGCAAATAGACTCTTTAACAGAACGACTTTTGAAGTATTTAGTCGGTTTATTTTTATATTCTGCATAAACAATGAGATATCTGTAAAACAAAGTAAAAATTATTAAAAGAAATCAAAGCTTAACAAAATAACCAACAAAGAAAAATAATTTCCAATAACATAGACATCCTTAATATACATAAAACTATAACCAATCCAAACATAGAGAGGTATCAGCTTGACAAGCTAAGACCATTATTATTCTTTCTACATACTTTTTCCAGGTAGAATATACTGATTTCATAAGCTAAGGTAATAAGAACAATTTTTTTTTACATTTTAAAAATTTTAAATAGGTTGCATATTATTGGAATAAAACAAGAGTTAAAAATATATAACATAAATTGAAAAGGAGCTAACTAAAATTAAACTATTAAGGAAAGAAGATCCTTCTCTGAAATGGAGAAGGTCTTGGCTGTCAAAGGGGCACCAGCTGCCTGAAGAGAAGCTCACTGAGGGGTGGAATCAGGTTCAATCCCAGAGAAGATCCTGCCAATAAGCTGGGTCACCTCAGGGACTACGTCCATCACAGGGATCCATGTCTCCCCCCCTACCCAAGGCATCACAGATCCCATTCAAGGTACTTTTTGTTGTGTTGTCTCTGGCTGGCAAACCAATCCATTAGGGATGGAAGAGTGGGGTAGGCATGTCACCCCCCTGCAAGCTGTAAATGCACGAATGTATGGGGCACGGACCAGTGGGCCCTGCTATCAATTACCCCCAACCCCTTAAGGGTGGGGGAGAGTAGTCAATTTAGGGCTGCCTGCCTGCTCTCTTGGCAGTCCCCTAAAATAGTAAAGGAGGGGCTGCTGCTGGTAAGGAGATGAAGTTGCACAAGAGCACCTCCAGAGAAGGAGATGAGGGAGAATCCAACACACCTATAGGCCTAGGAGAGGAGTAAACCTCCTCTGCGGTAGAAGAGGGTTGGAGGGGACCCTGAGAAAGCACGGGAGGGGGGAGGGGCGCATCTCCTTTTCAAAAGGTGAAGCTCCAAAGATGGCAAAGAGGAAGCCCCTTTGTTGCATTTGGATGGTGAGAAAGGAAGCCTTCTACTGGTTAAAGGGGTGTCTCTTGTTACCTCTTCCTGCCTGACACCTAGGGAGGATGAGGCCACACTTGGAGGTGAATCCCCATGTGCATTCCCACTATTTCTTTCACTTGTGGCCATAGTATGAGAAGAGAAAAAGGAACTCATGGAAAGTAAATACTAAAACCCCATAATGACTTGGGAGGTTGAGAAAAGGTCTCCATAGGATCAGAACATTCCAGAATGTAATCATTTACACAGACTCAGACCATGGGTTGAGCTTTGATGGGCTTGAGTGCCACTCAGGCTACACAGGGTACCTCCCGGTAGGGCCAGCCACTTGCAATGTGTAGGAGGATGAAGGGAAAGCCACTATATGGGGCATGGGCTAATGGGCCCTGTTATCCCTTGGCCCCTGTCACAACTATTGGGAGGCTGAGAATACTCCAAGTGACATTTTGCTTTAATTAACTAGAAAAAGAAATAATACAAGGCAATAAATATGCAGAATGTAAAGAAGAGGTTAGATATGATAACAGTAGGACAATAACAGGCATCCTAACTTAGAGGATATGCAGATGCTGAATTTCACATATCAAAATAATACAAGTAGCTAAGGCATAAATCTATTTAACTTGTGGAATAACGCAGAGAAAGAGTAAAAAAAAAAAATCACAATTTTGGGCTGCCTGCCTCCTCTCTTGACAGTCCCCTGCGAGAGCAAAGGGGAGGCTGCTGCTGTTTGAGAGATTGAGTCGCTCTTGGGTACCTCCAGAGAAGGGGATGAGGGGAAAGACACAGCACCCGTAGATTTGGGAGAGGAACAGGCCTCCTCTCTTGTGTAAGAGGATTGTAGGGGCCCCAGAGAAGGCACAGGAGGGGGGGATGAACTCCTTTTCAGAGGCGGAGCTTCCCAGGGGTGGCTCTAATAATGGCAAAGGGTAAGCCCCTTTGGTTGAGAGGGAAGCTCTTTTGCGGGGTAAAGAGAGTCTTGTTTTACCTCATCCTACCAAACACCTAGGAAGGACAATGCTGTGCTTAAGAGTCAGATCTCCATGTGCCTGTAGTCACCTACTATTCTCCTCTATTGTAACCATCATAAAAGTTTTAAAAGTTGCATGGAAAATAGATATTATGATGCCCCAATGCCTTGGAGGTTAAAAGAAGTCTCAATAGGATCAGATAATTCCAGAATGTTATCACTAACAAGTAGGGTGGATCAAAGCATGGCATACAGGACATCATCTGAACCAGTGGGTGTTTTTGCGCAAAGGGAGAGTGGAATGCAACTCACTCAATGTAAACCAACCATTGAAGGGCTCTCTGACTCTACAGGTAAAGTCTAGTTTGAAGCCTTCAGCGACATCATGACATGATTGAATACTGGAAGAGCAGCATCCCAGCTAGAGAATGGGGAGATATTGGTCACCCAGAAATCTACCATGGACATGGAGAATGGGAGGGGAATCTGCAAGAACTTGCCTGGAATCCTTATAACTGGCTTCCACATCTCTGTAAGAGGGGTCTCGCCCTTAACCTCTTCCCAACGGTGATGAAACAGCATTCATCACACCTACTGTTGTGCGTGTCTCTGATGAGGAAAGGATTATCGTCATGAAATAAATGATTGTTTTTTTGTTCTAGATTTTTGCAGGTGTACGCTATGAACATTCCTGATCATTACTCGAAGTGTCCATCTCAAAATGATGTCATTCTCAATTGACCAATAAAAACAATTTGTGGGCGGGGTTTGTTTATACCCACAAGGTGAAAGCATGTTCTATGCCAGTTGGAAATTAGTTGTGATTGATTGCGTAATATATAGAATAAACTTTTAATTTTGTTGTATATTTTGACTATGTCTTCAAGCGATAGTGATAATTATGAAGATAGTGACTTCAAACCCATGCAGAGTGACAATGAAAAATGATAGTAGCAATAGTGACACATATTTCAATCAGTGATGAAGAATGATGTAAAGGCTATCATGGAACCCGGTTCACATGGCCCCCCCCAAAAATACACACATAAAATTCATAGAAGACCAGGGATCTAAAGGCCTACCAGAAATTCACCAGAATTTATAAGGACAGTGCTAAATTACACAGTGCTAAATTACGAGGTATCTGCAAGGGGTTAAATAAATATACACATAAAAAGTATTTATTTACAACAACTTATACAGGGGTCATCAAACAATAAGAAATGTCACAAATGCTTATCACCATTGAATGACCACAAGTCATTTTAACCAAAAAGATATTCATGCATACAAAGTTGGGTTCTATGAATAAGTTGTTTAAAGCCGAAACGACACGCGCCGTTGAAGATGAAAATAGGCTTCGCTACTCTAGTGCCAGGTGTTCCTGGAATAACCTCCCTGTCTTATGCCCCTTACCCGAAAGCCCAAAGTTACATGAATAACACTTAATTAATTTAAAGGGGAAGCAAGAAGAAAAAGGTACTCCAAAATACCTGATACCAGAGCAGTGAAGCAATAACCCACGTCTGGAACCAAGGCGAAAGAAGCTCAGCGATGATGAGGGAATTTGACCCAAGTCCACAGGGGTAAATGCAATGACAGTCTTTGGAGAGGAGAAACCTACAGATGGCAATATCAGGCGAAAGGCGTCGAGAGCACGGGGAACAAATGATTGGAAGGCCCAACGATCCGAGTGAAGGAATTCAAGATGATAGAATTCCCCAAAGAGGGGATAGCGAGGTGACTGGGGAGAGCTTTCACATACCCAGTGTGAATGGGTTCTCAAAGGAGAACACTTACAAACATAACTGGAAGAGCACAATTCGATGCAGCTGACAGAGGGGCAGGAACAACGCTGGCAGGAATCAATGGCAGAAAATCGTCGGTGAACAAAAGAATCCAGTACGGGTCTCCAAAATGAATGTCAAAGTAAGTGACAGACAACAATTCAGCGGAGCAATCAAGCAGGATTCTCGCAACAGAATAAATAAAAAGGCTTCACAGCCCAATTTATATCCTTCAGTCCGAAGGGGAAAAAAGGGAAGTGGGACACGAGGGAGGGAAGGGGGGGAAGAGTCGCTTCCCCTATGCAAATTAGACTGGTAAGTTACAGAAGTTTAAGGAAAAAATGGATTTAGCGGGTGGGTGGAAACATTGCATTTAGGTGAGTAAGCAATGTTAATTTTTTACTTTTTTTAATTAATTATTTGAAAGATATTTTCAACATGAACAAACATCCTAAGAATAGATAAAATGTAAACATAACATGAATAATGCAATAAATGCAAAATTTAAATTTAAATAAAATGTCATATACAGCATCGTACACGGGCACCACCAACTCATGTGGAAGGGGTTAAGTGAAGACACATATGCATGCCGGGAAGAGTGGTGGGTGTGCTTGGAACATATCAGAACCTAGCCCTAGCAAGAAATATTAACCGATAGTGAAATCATTAGGGCAGCACATAGAGCCTGTATTTTTTCTTTTTTTTAAGAGCTCATCTAGCGACTGTCTACTTGGGCATTAGTCGCCGTATTAAAAACTACCTAGTAGTAGGCTACTTTAAAATAAGATTCAAAAACATACAAAAAAAACAAACTCAGCACTAAAAATAAAAAAAGAAAAAGGCAACGAGCAAGAACATGCAACCTATAAAGAAAAAAAAGTTAACCCCCCAAAGTCTACAAGTACACCAGTCAATGCGCACGCACTCGTCCCGAGTACAAGGGACAGGCGGCATCGACCCCGCCCATCCCGTTAACGGGACATTCAACAAGAATGTGCCAAACAGTCTGGGGGACAACGCAATCTTTACAGTAGGGAGCTGGCAAGCGGTCCATCAAATGGCGGTGCGTCCCACGAGTGTGCCCAATTCGGAGACGACAGAAAGCAACGTGAAGCCTTCATGACATTGGGGCGGGGGGAGGTCCATGGGAACAGTTGCGGCGTAATGGCACGCAACTTTAAGTTCCCTTCGACCGTCTCCCATCTTTGCCAAGCTGCCCGTATTCCTGCCATGTAGTCGGTGTGAGGAAGAGGGAAACGCTGGTCTGGTCGAAGAGTCCTCGCGGACTCTTTGGCGCCCTCATTCCCCGCAATTCCTACATGTCAAGGAAACCAGCAGAAGATAATCTCGACATCCGCACGGCTCGTCAAAACCGTGGCGTCACGGATATCACGAACCAGGGGATGCGGAGATTACAAGCCCCGAGAGCACGCAAGGTGCTTTGTGATCACAATCCGGTCTTCGAACCGGACACGTCGCGTAATCTCCCGTACCGGGTGGTGTATTGCCACCAGCTCGGCCGTGAAGACAGACGCAGCGCCTGGCAGAGCCCCGCTGACTTCAAACAGAAGGGATACGGCGTGCAAGCCGACCCTCTCTTCGGACTTGGAGCCATCCGTATACACTGGCACGGTCCCGGCGCTATACAAGCTTTGGGAGCAGAGGCGTGGCGACAAATAGCTAAATGTGGTACCCTCCAGGGTGGCGTCCTGGGCAGAACCAGGAGCGCCACCGGCCCGAGAGCTATACCTAGTTCTCAAAGAAGTTTCCTGGCCCTAAACCCAAAGGGCTTAGGGTATGACTGGCGTCTCTCGTGGGCATAGGCACCGTCGAAATCAGCTGCGGATGCAGTGAGAGCTGTTGGCGACTGAGGGAGGCGCCGGGCTCGCGTGTACGGGCGAGTGATGCACTGCACGTGGCGCAGAGCGAGTGGCATCTCCCCAGCATCAACTAGTAGGTTCTCAATGGGGGAAGTGCGGAAGGTGCCGGTCACCAGGTGAAGGCCGGTGTGGTGGATCGAGTCCACCTTCCGGAATACACGCTCGACTGCGGTTGCATAAAACTCGCATCCGTAGTCGAGCTTCGAGCGAACAAAGGATCGATAAAAAAGTAAGGCAGTGTCCCTATCAGCGCCCCAAGCGCTGAAAGTCACGGAACGGACAATATCCATGGCGCGGGTATACGAGACCCTAAGGCTGCGAATATGAGCCTCCCAGGTGAGGCGTCGGTCAAATACAAGACCAAGGAAACGGTACGATTCAACCAATTCCAGGCGTACTCCCATTAAGAAACAAGTCTGGGTGAGGGTGGAGCCGTAGATAGCAGCAGAAGTGCACCACCTTAGTCTTGGTCAAGGAAAACCGAAACCTGTGCGCTTCGGCATAGCGAGAGATGCGGTTCAATGACTATTGGAGTCGACGCTGCAGAGTTGGCATCTGGGCCGCGCCAAAAGAGATCGAAAGGTCGTCCACGTAGAGCGTAGAGAGAACATCTTCCGGCAGCACCGAGGTGATGCCGTTGATGCCAGGGCAAAGAGTGTGACACTGAGGACACTTCCCTGCGGGACACCCTCTTCCTGCTCCTTTGGGCCGGAGAGGGCTCCCCCCACCCGTACGCGGAATCGACGATCTCGCAAAAATTCAGATATAAAAATTGGAAGGCGTCCCCTCGCCCCCATCGTGTGGAGAGTCTCCATGATACCGTATCGCCATGCGGTATCATAGGCCTTCTCCAGATCGAAAAACACCGTGGCGTAGTGCTGTCTATGAAGGAAGCACTCGCAGACGGCATTTTCCAGTTGGAGCAGAGCATCCGACGTGGAGTGGAACTTGCGGAAGCCGCACTGTGCAGAAGACAGATGGCCTCCGCTGTCCAGGAAAAGGCTAATCTAACATTTACCAATTTCTCCGTCAACTTGCACACGCAAGAGGTTAGAGAGATTGGGCGGAAACCGGCGGGAGTAGAGTGAGCTTTCCCCAGTTTGCAAAAGGCGAGCACAGTAGCCATTCGCCAGGAATCCGGGACGAGACCCTCCACCCAGATCCTGTTTAACAAATCTAACAGAAAGGCCATGCCTCGCTCACCCAGGTGTCGAAGCATGGCGTACGGGACATCGCCCGGACCATGGGCGGCGTCCGCGCACGAAGCAAGAGCGGAGTGCAACGGAAACCTGTCGTTGAAGGGTTCTCCGCCTCAAGAGGGAAAGTCCAGCCGGCGGCCTTCCGCGACATCACGACATGCCTTGAATGCTGGCGGAGCAGCATCCCGGCCAGAGAATGCAGAGAAAGCAGTGGCGAAGGATTCCGCCACGGACGCGTGGTCCGAGATTGCGACCCCATTCTCCTGGAGAACGGGAGGGGGGTCCTGCGAGAACTTGCCCCGAATCCTTTTGACTCGCTTCCACACCTCTGCTAGAGGCCTCTACCCATTAAGTGAAGTACACGTATGCCGGCCAAGAAGAGCGCCGGCGTGCTTCGAAATATACCGGAAACTTGCCCTAGCCTGACGAAATTCAGCGACAGAGAAATCGTTCGGGCGGCGCTTATAGCGCATGTAGGTATAACGCTTCTGTTTGAGGGCCGTCTCACATTCAGCCGACCACCAAGGGAGCGGTCGGCGTGCAAAACGGCCAGACCTAAGAATAGTAGTCAAGCCCGCGGCGATGAGGTTGCCGGAGAAGAACTCAATGGCCTCATCTACCAACCTAAACTACTCGACTGAGATAGAGAATTAGGTCATTTCCTGAAATGCAGGACACCGCGCCCATGCCAAGCACCACCGAGGTGGGCTCTCATGCGGCAGCTGTCCTTAAAATGATATTTGAATGGGAAAGTGATCACTAACATGGAGGTCATCGACCACCCCCTAATCAAAATCAGGCTGTGCCTTTGGAGAGCACAGAGATAGATCAAAGCAAGAAAATGAAGCGGTTCTCAGGCAGTGATGCGTAAACTCATCCACATTTAAGACACCTATCTCAACCTCCTTGATCAGATCAACAAGGACTTGT
This sequence comes from Ceratothoa steindachneri, assembly GCA_963969495.1. Lineage (NCBI taxonomy): Eukaryota > Metazoa > Arthropoda > Malacostraca > Isopoda > Cymothoidae > Ceratothoa > Ceratothoa steindachneri. The sequence continues at coordinate 55,613,505 of OZ018334.1, forward strand.
CCCCTGGGATTTATTGAGTAGTCTCCCCAGAGCGGATGTCTGCCGTTCAGATCTCCAAGCAAGAGAAACGGCCTCGGAAACCGCGCCACAACGCGGCGGACGGAAGTCCCCTGCGTCGAAGCCAGCTGACGGTGGAATGTACACAGAAATAACAGTATACCTCTTATCCAGGTGAAGCTGCACAGCCACTGCCTGAAAGGTGGTATCTAAAGTGAAAAGAATAACGGAGACATCAAGCCGGGTGTAAACTGCGCATCCCCCATCTCGTGGTAGTGGGGTCGGAAAACCCTTATACCCTGGGAGGAGTTCGGAGGAGACGCGGGGCCCCTCTTCGAAAAGAAGACCCTCACGGAATGGCCGTACCCTTTCCAGAGGCAGAACTCCGGGCGCTGTTGGCCGGACAATGCGCTATCGCCCTCGAGGACTTATTGGTGGAGGTTGGGCTCGCCATGCAAGTCTTTTCCTCCCACCGCCTGAAAATTTAGGTGGGCGTTGCGGCTTCGGAGGCTGGGGCCCTCTTTTCGAGGATCCACCATCTCTGAGCCACTCTGCCCACCACTAGGCGTGGGCGAAGGAACTGAAGCTCCTTTGTTGCTATCCTCCTTTCGGGGGTCAGCTTTAGGAACCCCGGAAGATAGCCTGGTGACTAACTTCATGGTTGTTGCCTCCTGTGAGTCTAATGACTCGGTGGAGGCGCGTGGCGGTTTCGCCTTACGAGAAACGGTCACGCTGGGGTAAGGGAGAGGGGAGACCTGGTTTTAGCCGGGGCTGGGTGTGAACCCTTTGTGCCACCAGCTTTACCAGGGGAGCACCCAGGTTGAGTAGAAAATGCAGACGGGCTCCGAATGGGTGAAGAAACAACCGTCCTCGTTTGGCCTGGATAAGCCAGGAGGAGAGGGTGTCTTTCTAGCCAATGAGGTGTAAGACATCCCAGGCAGAGCCGGGCACGCCAGGATTTCTTTCTCAAGGAGATATGCACCACCTTGCTTCGAAGAAGCGGGGTGTGGCTCTCCACAATTGACACACTTGGCCATATACAATTTGGACTTATTGTGTGCAGCCTTGGAGCAATTTACACACACTTTGGGTGACCTTGAATTTGCACGTCTACATGAGCAATTCATATGGCCGAAGCAGTGACAGTAATAGCACCTCCGCAGCAGTTATACGAATGTCTTCACGCGGTAGCGGTACCAAAAGTGTGTGTACCCGAAGTGTGTTTAAATTGCTCCAAGGCTGCACACGATAAGTCCAAATTGTATATGGCCAAGTGTGTCAATTGCGGAGAGCCACACCCCGCTTCTTTCTCAAGGAGATATGCACCACATTGCTTCAAAGAAGCGGGGTGTGGCTCTCCGCAATTGACACACTTGGCCATATACAATTTGGACTTATGTGCAGCCTTGGAGCAATTTACAAACACTTCGGGTGACCTTGACTTTGCACATCTACATAAGCGATTCATATGGCCGAAGCAGTGACAGTAATAGCACCTCCGCGGCAGTTACACGAATGTCTTCACACGGTAGCGGTACCAACCAGCATGCACTAACTAAGGGAGCTTGTCAGAGTCGAATGTGATGAAGAGTGTAGGGGTGGGTCATAAGGCCACTCCCTGTTTTCTCATCACACGTTCGACAATGACCGCCCAATGGTTGGCTAACTCTAAGGTGATGTCCTCTATGGAGTAGTCAATGAGTTCCCTAGCATAAACTACTCCTTTCACAAAGTTCATGGTAGAGTGCGGCGTCACACTCACCGGGGTTCCATCAAATGTCCAAAGGGCACTTATCTTGGCCGCCTTGAGGGATCCACTGCATTCGCCAGAAGGCTCCCATCCAAGAAATGGGTCATCTTCGGCTCTCTAATAATTCCACTGATGCATCATGTTGCCCTTGGCCAACATGCTGCGATCAGTGGAGCGAATAACTAAGAAGCGTTTGAAGCAAGCTGCCTCGAAAAAATCAGGTAACCTCTGAATGAGGGGCCTCAATGTTATTGAGGCTCTGCCTTGCACACTTTTGGTCTTAGTCAGGGGCTCTGCACCAGGGTGGGGCAGAGGGGCCCTGTGGATGGAGTGGAGCTGGGTCATTTTAATCATTTTTCTGGGGGTTTTTTTCTTTTTAGGAGGAGAGCGGGCAATGAACTTGCTAGGTCCTTCTCTGAGATGGAGAATGTCCTGGCAGTCACCAGGAAACTGGTCAGAGGAGACCCCTCCCCTCCTTGCACTGCCACGGAAACCCTAACTGTTTGAGAAGGACCTTGCATAGGGGTGGACTCGACTTCGGTGCTTGGTGCCGAGCCCAGATTCACTCCCATGGAAGGTCCTACCATCTGAGGCTGGGTTGCCTCAAGGACCATGTCTATCTCAGGGGGGGCCTCCAGTTGGCCATCCCCCCCAGGACATCACAGGTCCCCTTGGCAGCACTCACAAGTCAAGTCTGGGGAGACACAGGCCTTGATCCAGGCAAGAGGTTCAATATTCTTGCCAGCAGCTCTTTTGAGGGAAGCGACCTAAGGGGCCTAAAAAATGCTAGGTCCTTCTCTGAGATGGAGAATGTCCTGGCAGTCACCAGGAAACTGGTCAGAGGAGACCCCTCCCCTCCTTGCACTGCCACGGAAACCCTAACTGTTTGAGAAGGACCTTGCATAGGGGTGGACTCGACTTCGGTGCTTGGTGCCGAGCCCAGATTCACTCCCATGGAAGGTCCTACCATCTGAGGCTGGGTTGCCTCAAGGACCATGTCTATCTCAGGGGGGGCCTCCAGTTGGCCATCCCCCCCAGGACATCACAGGTCCCCTTGGCAGCACTCACAAGTCAAGTCTGGGGAGACACAGGCCTTGATCCAGGCAAGAGGTTCAATATTCTTGCCAGCAGCTCTTTTGAGGGAAGCGACCTAAGGGGCCTGGCTTCCCTCTCCCCCCTAAGGGGGTTTGCCCTACCGAGCTGCTTCAATGGGAAGTAGTCCGCTATGGGCTACCTGCTTGCTTTCTTGGCAGTCCCCTTGGAAAGTAAAGGGGGGACTGCCGCTGGGAAGAGGGAGGTGCCCGAAAGCACCTCCAGAGAAGGGGGTGAGGGGAAATCCCCTACACCCTTAGGCAAACGAGAGGAGTAAGCCTCCTCTCCAGTTAGAGAAATTTGGAGGGTCCCCTGCAAGAGCACAAGGGGGGGGATGACCTCCATTTTCTCTGTGGAGCTGCCTGAGGGCAGCTCTGATGATGGAAAAGGGAAAATTGCAGGGAGATTTTTTTTATTTTAACATCATTGGGCATGGTGACCCTTTTTCTTACGGGAAGCAAACGCTCATCACCCCTCGCAGTAGCCTGCCCTGCAAGGGCTGCATACTGGCCTGGCAGAGTCAGGTGCTGCCATTTAAGACCACCCCTCCCACCTGGTGGCCTGGCAGTCCCTCAGCATAGCGGCTCCACCTTGGATGCACCGTAAAATTGATAGAGTGTGAAGAGAGAAGGAAAAGGGATATGAGGAAGGTAAGGGTGGGGATGAAGCAGGTTTTTTAAAAACCCATTATCCCAAACCGGAGCTCAGGGGTTAGGGAACATTGTCCCATCAGCCCCGATCTGGAATAGTAGGCCGAGAAGAAGGTCAGCATCTACCCTGTGAAAATAGAGGCTGACCAGAGAAAGTTGGGGGAGAGGTTGTAGGGGAAGTGAGGAAGTAGGGGAGAAAGACAGGCTCTCTGAAAGAAGGAGAAGAGGCTAAGCTGGGGCCCATAGAGCCTGTAGGCATCTTATACTTGGCTGACCACCATGGAAATGGTTGGTGCACAAAAGAGTCAGACATGCTAGAAATGGTAGATACATTACGATGAGGTTTCCAAAGAAGAACTCAGCAGCCTCATCCACCAACTCCTCGACTGGGACAGAGAAATCAGTAATTTCCAGAAATGCAGACAACCTTACCTTCCTCAAGCACCATTGGGGTGGTAATTCAGGCAGCAGAGGCCCAGAAAATTATATTTGAATGGGTAAATGATCACTACCATGGAAGTCATCAACCACTTCCCATCCAAAATCAGGCTGTGCATCCAGAGAGCACAGGAATAGGTAAAGGCAGGAAAATAGAGCAGTCCTCAGACAGTATTGCATAAACTCATCCACATTTAGGACACCTATCTCCAGGTCAGCAAGGACTAGACCCTTGGGATTGATTTCGTCTCCCCAGATGGAGTTAGCTGATGGTGGTATTTGGGAATTCTGTTGTTGAAAGATAAGACCAGTGGTCAGTAAAGAGATGTCAATGGAACCATTGTCTCATTTGAGCTGATTCTCGGAGATTCTTGGACAGGGTTACACTTTAAACTCCCTATTTGCAGTTGGTCGTGTGGTGGAGGCACATTGTTCCAACTACCCCCTGGTGGGGTCCTCTTAGTCAGTTACATATTTTCTAAAGAGAGTGTCAAGAACCACAATTACAAGCAGACATATAGTGTGTCTTTAGCATGAACTTTCTTTCATGCATAGAAAAAATGAACCATCACATCATTTTCTTTATCAATCTTATCTTACTTCTTTCAATTAACTTCTCTCCTGTTAAATATAATATTTATAAAGTGTTTGTGAATTAACAGTAAGTTAATTTAAACTTTTTATAGGAATAAGGTAAATTACACATTTTCAAAAAAAGACATTCGAGAACCACCATTGGAATCAAACACATTTTGTATCTTTAATGTAAGCCTTGTTTCATGTATAGAAGAAAGGAACCATCACTTCCATTTTCTTTAACAATCTTATCTCATCTTTTCCAATTAACTTCTCTCCTCTAAAATATAATATTTGTAAAGTGTATGTGAATTAACAATAAGGTAAGTGCTTATCTTCATTATTTTACAGTGGTGTAACCTGGTAGTTAAATAATTTGCATTTTAAGAAACTTTGGTTCCTTTTCACATAATGTCCAATCAATCAAATCTTTCTCAGATGGCATCATGCAGCCTCTTTTGCAATTCCTAACTTTTCCAAATTAACTCCATTTCCTAACTTGAATTGTGTAATAAAGTTAACTGGGTAAAAACTCCCGTTTCCTTGGAAGATTTAAATGAACAAATTAATCATATTTACATTTCTTTCAAAATGGACTAAGCGAATGACTGCTCAATGAGGAATTGTAGTCTCAAATTGATTTCAACTTTGAATTCAAATTAAAATTAGAAAAATCTTTAGATGAATCATAAATTCACTTCATCTAACTATATCAATTACATCAGCACCTCAAAATTGGATCTCACAGAACCTTTGCATAAGCTTGTTCTGAATCTGACTGTTAAATCCATTCCATAGCACTTTTCAGATTCTCATGCATTCTCACCCATTTCAACACCATCTTCTATGTCAAGTTCTTCAGAAGAACCCCCTTCCTTTCAATTTGTTAATACAATAATGTAAAATTTTCAGATGATTAAATTCAAAATTCTTTGTTGCCCTTAATCATAACATGAGGAGAAATTTATAAACCTCAAACATCTATTATTAGCTCTATAAGGGTAATTGAAGTAAAAAAAAAAATTAAAAATACAAAAAAAAGTATAGATTTAAGTTTTTTTAAGCTTTAAACCTTTTCATGATTTGAACCTTATCCTGAAGGTGGAAATTATTAGAAAAATATTTTCCAATTTCTGCTTTCATCTGTTTACCACCTTTGTCTATCTTTCACATATCTGGGTATCCCTTTTCTATGTTAGAACCTGTTGTGTGTGTGTTTGGGAAGTGTCTTGTTGAAAATTGAGATGAGTTGTCCATGCACCCACATTTTTTTCTTTTTCACTGACCTTGAGAGATTCTTAGAAAGGATTACTCCTCCCTCCCCTACTTGGAGTGGAAACACATTTTAGAATCATGGGAATGGGAGTTTTCCATGGATCCCTTCCCCTTTGCTGGGAGATAGTCAAGAGTCACCAGTGGAAGCAGATACATTTAGCATGAACATTATTTCACACAAAGAAGAAAGTAACCTCGGCATCCATTTTCTTTAGTAATCTCATCTTACCTTTTCCAATTAACTTGTCTCCTCTTAAGTATAATATTTGTAGAGTTTATGAATTGAGAGTAAGTTAATTTAAGCTCTTATGGAAATAAGGTAATTTAAGCTCTTTATGGGAATAAGGCCAGTAATTTGTTTCATTATTTTGTAGTGATTTTCCTAGTTCTATACCCAAAAGGGGTTTAAGGTATGAATGACATGTCTTTGTAGCATAGGCACTCTTGAATTCAGCCACAGATGCAGTGAGAGCCATTAGCGACTGAAGGACATGCTGGGACCGCATACACAAGATAGCAGCAGTTACAAGACGGAGACTGGTTGTGTGGTTGATTGAATCCATAGTCAAGCTTTGAATGAAAAAACAAAGGGGTAGCTCTAGTAAAATCTCACATAACAAAGAATGTCCTAGAGACCCTAACTTGCAAATATGGGCCTACCAGGTGAAGAGTTTTAAAACAAGACCAAGGAAATAGTGTGAATCCACCACTTCCAGGCAAACCCCATTTAGGAACAAATCTGAGTTGGGGTGGAGTCATGGATGGTGACAGAAGTGCACCACCTTAGTTTGTGCACTTCAGGATAGCATAAGATGTAGTTCAACAACTGTTGGAGGCAGGGTTGGAAAAAAAATAAAAAATTGAAAAACCCAATAAAATCCGGGTTTTTTAAAAAACCTGGGTTTTATTCTGGGGTTTTTCAAAAACAAATGCTACAAGCATTAGAATAACATAGAAAAAGAATAGCTATTTCTATTTTTATATAATATTAATAATTACTTAGTTTAATAATTATATTAAGGTAAGAACAGATCACAGTAACAGATCACTAATCAAGAATTGTGGGTACCCATGATAGCCATAACCTGTAGAAGGAGAGATGAATTATGGGTCAGTATCAGAGAAATAATCTTACTTTGATACATATTTGTTGAAATTAAACATAAATATGAATTATGAATAAAATAATGATAAGTAGCATTTATTTCTTGAAAAAAAAGTGAAATTTTGAAAAAAACAAAAAAAACAGGGTTTTTTAAAATTTCATTTGAAAAGGCCCCCCAAAATGGTAATAAAACCTGGGTTTTTTGATTTGCCAACCCTGGTTGGAGGCAATATGAGTTGGTATCTGGGATGCACCAAAAGAGATCAAAAGGTCATCTATATAGAGAGAGTAAAGAGAACATCATCCGGGGGCACCGAGGTGATAAGTTGATGCTCAGGAAAGAGTATGACACTGATGACTTCATGCAGGATGCCCTATTGGGCAGGAGAGGGGTCTCATCACCTCTCGTACAATCAATCTCATAGGAATTCAGATATGAAAATTGGGAGGTGTCCCTCAACACCAGGTTGTGGAGGGTCTCTATAATACTGTATTGCTATGCAGTATCATAGGCCTTCTCCAGATAAAAAATGTGGGGTAGTGCTATCTACAAAGGAATATTTCACAGATAGCGTTTTCCTGCAAGAACCTAGCATGCATAATAGATTGGAACTTGTGAAAGCCACACTGTACAGAAAAGTGGACTGTATTGTCTCCGGGAGGTCTAGTCAACATTTACCAATTTATCCAACCTGCACAGAAATGAGGTTAAAGAAATTGGTCATGAATCCACCTGGGGAAAGAAGCCATTTGCCAGGTGTCTGGAAGGATACCCTCAGTCCAGATCCTCTGGAGGAAATCTAACAAAAATTCCAACTGCTTCTCTCATTTATGTGTCGAAGCATGGTATACAGAACATCATCTGGAATAGAGTCAGTGTCTGTGCATGAAACAAGAGTAGAATGCAACATTGTCTGGACTAGGGTCAGTGTCTGTGCATGAAGCAAGAGTAGAATGCAACGTAAACTGTCATTAAAGGGTTCTCAGCCTCTCCTTAACTCCAGTCAGCGGCTTTAAGCAACATTTTCCTGGAGAATGCGAGGAACGGGGGCTGCCAGAACTTGTTCCAAATCCTTTGGACCATTGGACTCACTTCCACACCTACTGCTAAGTGAAGAAACTTATACCACCAAGAAGAATGGTGTGCATACTTCAAAACATACCAGAACCTACCTAGGCAACCAGACATTTTAGGAATGGTGATTAGGCCTACAGTGATGAGGCTGCCAAAGAAGAACTGAATGGCCTCATCAACCCAAGATAAATTACTTGACTAGGACAGTGAAATAATTTATTTCTAGAAATCCAGACCACCAAGCCCACTCCAAGCACCACTGAGGTGTTTTCTCAGGCATCAAAAGCCTAGAAAATCATATTTGAATGTTCCAATCTGGGGGAATCTTTGCTCAAGTCCTGTCCTAGTACCAGGACAAGGTAGACCCTACCATTTTCCCCTTATGCATGAGACATTAGTGCCCACAGACTTGTGGTCTGTACAACTTCCTGAAGGCGGCTGGCATCCTCCATTTTATGACTTTATTTTGGGGGCACACATGCCGGTGCCTGCCTCCTCCTTGTTTTTGTTTTGCTTATTTATTTAGTATGTGCATTGTATTTTGTCCTTTGTTGTTTTCTAATGTGACCTATTGATAGGCTGAATATAATTAGTGACTTATGCACTTGGTAGCAATCGCCATAAGGAAAAAAAAATATTGAGACAAAACCAATCTTCCAAGATCCTTCAAGGTCATCTCTTGCAACCTGCAGGCATTAAAGGGCATTGTTTATAGAGGGTTCAAGTCAACCCAGTGACAGAGCTTCCCTAATTTGTGCTCAAGCTGGTAGGATGTGTAACTCCTCTAGGTACCAAGTGTAACAAGATACAGCAGGTACCCCCTATTGTCAAGCAAGGATGAGTTAAAAAGGAGAAACAAGGAAAAGTGGTAAAAATTCCAACAAAATAAATAAGGGAAGATAACTTGCCACTTCCAAGTACCTTAACTACTACACTATAAAATACTATCAATTTTTAGCACAAAAACCTTCCCAAACCGCAATCACATCTACCCTCAAGAAAATAATATACATAAGATTGTAAAATAATGATGATAATGATCAAGATTTTTAAAATCTGTTCTGGGATGGATAGGTTGGATTTTAGCAAGTTATTTGAGTTGGAAGGTAATAATAGGACTACGGGTCACCACTTAAAAAAACATAGGTGCAGGTTGGATGTTAGAAAATACTTTTTCACCAATAGAGTGGTAGATTACTGGAATAGTTTGCCATCTGAGACAGTAGTCAGTCCAAATTGGACTCATTCCTAGGGATGTAGGTTTTTATTATTGTATATTATGATTGATTTTGATTTTGATGAGTCTTGATGATGATGCTTTTTGTTTTTGACACATTCCTGTGTATGGTTTGAATTGTATATTGTAGATGCATGATCAGACACAATCCTATGGATGGCTTAAATTATAAATTTTAGATGCATGATCTGACACAATCCTATGGATGCATTTTGTGGGTGGGTTTTGACAGATGCAGATGACCTTTGATAGGCCTTTGTGGCTTTTGTCATCATGTTACGTTATTATTTCTTACCTTCTCTTCCATCGAACCATGCTGATATTAAACTTTTAGGATATAAAATTTGAGTAAACTCAAAGGTTTTAATGGTAATTATTTTTTAGATGCTCTTTACTTCTATATTTTCCTAGTAAAATCACCAAATTTAATTTCTGAAAAAAAATATATATATATTAATGAAACCCTTAATAACTTTAGGTTAATATGAGGGAAATCCATTTAATTTTTTTTATTTATTAACAATACCCATCTCTTTGATTTGGGTTAGGTCCCTTAATTGGGTAATGAAACCATTACAAAGATCAGAATGGCAGAAGCAAGCCTAAGTAAGGAAGGAAGGGGTTGGAAGAATGGTAGTACTGTGTATTTACTACTAGCTAGCGAGTGTTTGGAATCCTTCTCTTCCTCAAGGAAGAGCAGCCTGTTCAGCATCATGGTAATAGTAAATTTAAAACCCCTTAGGTGGATTCTGAGAGATGGAGGAGTGCTACATTTTATGCACATTAAGGATAGAAGTGAAAGACAACAGTACTGTAAATTGGCTAAGTGCATAATGACATGTATAAGGATGAAACTGCCAAGATGCATGCATGAGACAACACCACAATGTGGTTGCTGCCAAAATTTATGACATCTACTAACAGTGGGATTGAATCCAAAGGATACACAAAAAACACATGATACTATTAATAACTTTTTGATAGATATGAAGAATTCCACATATATAGATAGGTGGTGATAGAAATTTAAAGATTCTTATGTCAACCTTTCTATCAGGATATGGAGCATAAAGTCCAATGAAACAGGAAATATTTACAATTGATTTGTGCTCATCAATATAAACCATATTAGAAAGCCAGCACTCTATTCAGTCTAATCACAACTAGAAGTATGCCTTTATCTGCATATCCCATCATTAACTTGCTTACCTATATACAGGATGAAGATGGTATCTATTCGCAATTTTCAACTGTTAATTCTAGGTTTTTTTATGCTCTGTTGTCAGTCTTTTTTGAGTTAGAAATAATAACTTATTTTTTTGCAGAACAATTGACTGGGGAAAATTTTGAACCACCTAATTTGAGGAAAAGGCATGGTGCCACCCTTAGAATCTGTGCCACAAGGACAAATAAGCAAATTTTAGATTTCCTCAATTTCAGAAGATGGTGGAAAAGATCAGAAAGGAGCTAGAAGATTCAGGATTCGACTGTGAGGTGACAACAGAGAGGAAAACCCATGGTGGACTATCTGTCTGATGAAATTTGTTGCTGAAACCCAGATCATCAACAATGATCCTAGAAAGTTGATACATGCATGCAAATAAATGCAGGGAGAAAGACGTAGATGAAAAGGTCATCAGCCTGGTAGTAAATAAGGACATTTGAGTCATTCCAAAACAGACCTGAGCAAAATTTCAGCTATGTAGCTGCTATAGTTTCCAAGATACAGTAGCCATGTTTTTAATCCAAAACACCAGAACCGGGACTGGCAGTTTCACAGAGGCGTTTTTAAGGGGTCTTTACTCAGTTGCTATATGCTTTGAGGTCCTGAAAATAGCTAGTCTGGCATACTTTTTTGAAAGGGTTTCAAAAATCAAATCAGTTTTGACCTAGGGGGCTGTTTTCTCACAAACTGAGATTTAAAATACAAAAAATTACCTGTAACACCAACCAGTGCTGCACTCATGAGCCTATATCTCCTGAACATTGGGGTTATATGATACCAAATATTTTTCCTGGAGTGGCATCTATCTTTTTAGTCTGTGTGCCAAATTCAAAGTTTCTAGGTCTAATAATCTCTACATTAAACCCTATCAAAGTTGGTCACAAACAGAAAAATGCAAAAAATGAGCCTTGTTCAATCAGTTATTTGACAATCATGCCAGTTTTTTATCCTCTTTTTTTTTTCTCATCAGAAAGAGCATGTTAAATAGCCTTGGAGACCAAAATATTTTATTTGAGACTGAGATGCTTCTTGGTCAAATGCTAACTTGAATTTGCCCTAGTTTTGGCCTTTCTGAGCTTGGCTGGAACTTTTTGACAAGTAAAAAATGTGTACTCTCTCAGACAACATACCACCAAGATTTATACTTTTAATCCTGCATTGGTCTATGGACACTGTGCCACTACCAATTCTGTGACAGTTGGTCACAGATTCATATCACCATCGCCTAGGGGCCACCCTTGATAGCTGGCTGTGCAGGTCCAGCCACGGGCCCTCCCATCCCCCTCTCTTCACCAGTCCTCTATGCTGTGCCATTGTTGGGTTTCTTGCTGGTTCCCAAGCCTTCAAGTGGGTTTCTAGCTGGTTCCCAAGCCATGTGTGGGTTTCTTATCTGAGGTTCCCAAGCCATGTGTGGGTATCTTGTCCGAGGTTCCCAAGCCTTCAGGTGGGTTCTAGCTGGTTCCCAAGCCAAGTGTGGGTTTCTTACTGGTTGCCAAGCCATAGCTAATTTCTTCTTATTACAGTGTCAGGCAAACTGTAATTCCTTCTAAGTGTCGAAACTGTTGGTACAGGAACAATGCACAGAATGTGAATTTCTGGAATCCAACAGTTGTCAAGTGTAGATGGACAGTGGAAGTTCCTGCAAGGTCCATGCGGGTGCATGAAATTTATCAAAGCATCTTCTTCTAGACACCTTGCTAACATTTCCGATCCACCATTTGGCATCATATGTATATGCAAGCAACATATTGGCCTGGTTGCAGATTTGCAGTTTTCACATAAACCTTGTCTGACACAGACAATGTGGCCATGAATGATGTGCAGTCTGCAGACACTCAGCTGACAGACATTTGGCTCACATCAATTGGCTTGAAACAGTGGTGTTCCCTTGTACCAGCCACTATATGTGCTTTGGCAAATTGCTGCTCCTGGACTTCTTTAACCTCTGCAACTTAGGTGCTGCTGACAAAGAAACTCTTCACTCCTGGTACCTGCTTCTCACAAAATTTGTACAGGTCTTCAGCAGTGAGAATGTGGCCTTCCAGTGGAGACTGTAGATTTGCTCTCTGAGTAAGGCACTTGATCATGTCACCAATTCCATCACAAGGAGATTCTCATGGGATGTGGTGAAAAAGTTGCATTCTGCTGAGATTTCATGTTGTGCTGCTGACCCATAACTGAAGTAGTAAATGTGCCTGATGGTGGCCATATTGGCTTTCAGATACTGCAAAACTATCCTGATGAACACATAGACAATCATTGATGATGCACATGCTGTGGCACTTCATATCATTTTCTCTGGTATAAACTGCAAATGGGTGCAATGTGGCTTAGCTGTTGTCCCAGTGAAACCCTTTAATTTCATCCTGCATCATAAAGGAATAATTCTCCGCAAAATCCATCAAAATCACCAATTTGTCTTCCTGCAGATTCTACTTTAGTTTTTTGAGATAATTAGCCTGATGTTTGGCAATGTAGTGGTAGACTGACAAGTTGGTAAGCTTGGCAATAACATCCTTGACAAATTCTTCAACTGATTAGATTTGCTGTCTGTCTCAATCCGCTGCTTGAACTCAATTGTGGCTTAGGGATCTGAATCAAAGATTTGAACCAGGTATTCATGCAGTGGCTCTTTGCCAGGGCAGTTATCACAGTGGTGAAGCATGCAATCACGAGAGTTTAAATCACAAACAGTTTTGCCAATCAGTTCTTTGTAATCTTCAGTTATTGAGTCTGTTCCAGCTAACATTAGCTTGATATTTTGGTGGTGCATACAAACACACACTATGTGTGACGGAAGCTCCAACTGTGATGCACCACTGAAGCCACAGCTCAGAGAATTTTGAAAAGCCTATCTTTTCTGCAAGATACTTATTTGGGAAGTATGTAAACAGCTCAGTCAAGTTGCACAAAAGAAGGCTCTTCTGCATTTGAGTTTTTATGCTACTGATTCGCATACTTACTTTGTCTTTCATTCCTGGGCATAGCCTGGAGAACTCATCTTCATAAAGCTCTGCTACATGCCGTTTTGTCATGTCTGCTAATGGTTTTCCTTTCATTAGTGCTGGCTAGGCAAGTACACCTTCAGCATCACATAACTTTCTTGTTGCTTTAACCATCCTTTCTGACACTTGAAATTCTTCAGCAACTCTTTTCCTCGACCAACTCCTTGGTTGCAGAGTCAATGTCTAGAGTTTGTCATAATGGCTAGTTGAGGCTATACACTTGCTCTGCAGTGCAGAAAAAGATTGGTGTAATCCCCTCATAGTTTTGGCATGTAGCTTGGCTGGCTTCAGCTTCAGACTATATATCACCAATGTCCAACCCACCAGCTACTGCAATGGATTCTGTTAACTTCTGTTGTAATTGCTGAATCTTCATGTCTCCATATCCAAGTAAATCCCTCTTGCTGACCTTTCTAAACTTCAAAGGGGACACACCAAGTGCTCCAGCAGTAGAATCAACAGCTTCTGTTGCAAGAGCTCTTTTAACCGCTTCAGGTTCTTCACCACAAGAATTGTCAATTGCCTCACCAGATGTTTGACTTTCAAATCTTAACTCAGCTCACATCGGCATGTTGGACACAGCACTCCTTCCAGGTCTTTCCAGTCACTTTCTTTAGCTTAGCTGCTCTATCAGTGGTAATCTTGGGCAGACCCTTCACAATTTTCTTTGTATGTGAAAGATGAAGGGATTGCAGCAATATTGCTTTGTCGCACAATCTGAACTAGAAGTTGCACTCTGCTACTCCATTTTTCAAGTCATGAGCATACAGTATTTCTGAAATGAAGCAAAATAGAATGTAAATTGTGCAATAATGGACTAGTAACATATAAGGCACATGTTCATTACTTCACATGTTATAGTACTAAAAAAAAAAAGATTTTAACATCCCGACTCCAAATCAATATAGTTGCAAGGCCCAAAAAGCCAAAACTAGGGCAAATTCAAGTTAGCATTTGACCAAGAAGCAACTCAGTCTCTAAAAAGATATTTTGGGCTCCAATGCTATTTGACATGCTCTTTCCGATGAGACCAAAAATTAAAAGAATCAAAAACTGGCATGATGGTCAAATAACTGATTGAACATGGGTCATTTTTCGCATTTTTCTATTTGTGACCAACTTTGATAGGTTTTAATGTAGAGATTATTGGACCTAGAAACTTTGAATTTGGCACACAGACTAAAAAGATAGATGCCACTCCAGGAAAAATATTTGGTATCATATAACTCCAATGTTCAGGAGATATAGGCTCATGAGTGCAGCACTGGTTGGTATTACAGGAAATTTTTTGTATTTTAAATCTCAGTTTGTGAGAAAACTAAGCCACCTGGGTCAAAACTGATTTGATTTTTGAAACCATTGCAAAAAGGTAGGCCAGGCTAGTCATTTTCAGCACCTCAAAGCATATAGCAACTGAGTAAAGGCCCCCTAAAAATGCCTCCATGAAACTGCCAGTCCTGGTTCTGGTGTTTAGGGTCAAAAACATAGCTACTGTATCTTGGAAACTATAGTAGCTACATAGCTGAAATTTTGCTCAGGTCTGTTTTGGTGGACCACTTGACATGGAATGACCCATTCTCTACTTTTCATATAAGATGAGGAAGGGACAATTTCTGTCCAAGGTTCTTCTCCAACAAGAATTTCTGGCAAGACCAGAAAATCAACTCCCAGAACAACAGGTGGCTCACTGTTGCACCCAAAGATGTGCCCATAATCATGCAGATGAAATTAGCGACAATCATAATCTTCATTATCATCAGCAGTGAAGGTGATGTCATGCCACTTCACTACTTCCCCCAGGGCATCAGGCTGAACACTGACAGCTACATCAGTGTGCTGCATGTGGTGGTGAAGCCCTGGATCGACTAGGTAGAGACAGGGAAGCTTTACATATGACAGCAACTCTACACCATGCCAAACCAGCCAGAAGATCCAGGCCTAGCTGTTGAAGAATTTCTTTGATCACACACCACCTGACATTTGGGCTCACTACTCATCTGAATGCAAACACACTGAAACAAGACCAATAAATCCAGCTACAATAGGAAGGACAACCCGAGGGCCAGGATTACAATTGCCTTCAGAGGCCAAAAAAGGGAGATAGTGATGAAGGGTTGTGGCTGGTTCCGAGGTCAGCCAGAGCCTGTCAATGAAGCTACACACAGGTTCATCAACAGAACATATCATGAAGACAAACTGAGCCAAATATATCTTAAATAGAAACATTTTTTCCTGCAACAGTCATCATGCAACCGAATACCATCTGCACCCTGTATTTATGATAGATATACATAAGTGACAAAAATACTTAGTATTATGTAGGACCACCTCTAGTTTGATAAAGTACAGAAGTAGCTCAGTGTGCAACATAGCAGTCACCGCTCAATGAAGTGTTTAGGCAAACCAGCAGATCAAAACCACACCACATGGAGACACTCAACACTAGCAAGGAACCACCACCAGCCTACATCAGTCTGAAGTAACTAGAGCAGTAAATAATCAGACCACACCACATGTTACCAGTACTTCAGAGTCTAATTAGCAATGTCATGAACTCAGGTGGAAATAGGACACTGTAGATCAAGGGATGTTGAATAACCAGTTTGAGAAATGGAATTTCCTACCTCATTCACAAGAAGCCTAACCAATGTTCACAATGAAATATATGATTTGATGGTACTGCTCACCATTACCTTTACATACTGCTATCCCATGACTTTTGATACTTTGTGTATATACAATATCCCCATAGCATATTCAGAGTTGTGGACTTGCCTTCCATTTTTTACTAGATAAGAAAAACATTAAATTATGTTTTATATATTAAGTTATTTGTTTAGTTAATAAGAAGAAAGGGTAATACTTCAGTTTAGGGTCGCTGTTTCTGGGCTACATTTTGGGCTTTAAGACGTTAGACATCAAAAGGCGAAGCCCCTCATTTCAAAAGTCACTAAACATATTAATTTTTTGCCAAAAATAGTCTAAAGTAGGCGACACTATCATCTTTATTATTTTGATAAACATGCAAAGCCAATAGCACATTTATCAAAATAACAAAGAGAATAGCACCACCTAATTTAGGCTATTGCCACCCAAAATGAAAATTTTTTTAGTCACTTTGGAAATAGATTTCAGCCCACATCTATTGGGACCAAGTTGCTTTTATATTTCATTCAGACACGCAGAAACGATTTTTTAAAAAAAGCAAAAATGTGACAACATTATTCTATAAACAATTACGATTACATACTGGGGGGGGGGCTGCACCCCCCAGACCCCCCCCCCCCCCAAATTGATTGAAATCTCAGGGTCATTGCAGCGCAATCTCCTTCATGAGCCGTAACTCGAAACTAGTCAAAAAAGGTGAAACATATTGGAACATGGACAAAATATTATGCGGCCAGGACCGGGGAACAGCGGAGATGAGCATGTGACGCAGATGTTCAGGTTTACACTATCTCCATCTTTTACTATTATAATTGAGCGCACTTCTTTTAAATGAGACCATGATCTATAGAAAAGTCTATTAAATTGGCCGAGGAATTAACAAGTTGTATTGAAGTCGAACAAACCGTATTCATAGGTATCGCCCTCTTTTAACTGCTCGTTTTCAGGGTTGCCAATGTTTGAAATAAGGTTGAATGAAGGGTTGCCAGTGTGTGAAATCAATGGTTTAGTTTCACAAAAATAGTTAAATGAAACATACAAAGTTTAATACATTAGTAATTATAAAAAATTCAAAGCATTACTAAATAATACAATTAAGGAGAAATGCAGGCATTTATTAAATAATAAAGAAGAAAAGAAAAAACAAAATAATAAAACAAATACAATGCCGTGATTGGCCCCTTTTGAAGCTACTGCCTGACCTCATAGGGCCTAGATTGTAGCCCAGCAATAGCACCCCCTATTATGCGCTCCTAAACTGAAGTATTACCGAAACTTTTTTCAGATAAAGCTCAAGGGCCCAACAGGGAAAGCCTTATCCACCTGTACACATCTCTTGTACAATATATAATAGACTACGGTTCATTTCTCTTTGATACAACAGCTAAGACATCGTCAAAAATTGGATAGAATCCAGTATACCTGTTTACGTGTTGCCTTGGGTGCATTAAAGTGCACCTCAAGCAAGAGTCTATAACCTGAAGCAAATGTAATGTCCCTTGCAATAAGAAGACAACAACTTGGCTGTAGATATCTTCTTCATTGCCTTTCAATTGAAAATCACACAATAAGATCCCTTTTCTCAAAATCATATAGTTATAATTTCTATTCCAAAAGACCCTTCCCCTTACCTTTTATTGAGAGATACAAGGAACTATTGAACTTATCAAGCCTTCCTTATGGAGACATCCCCTCATACCCTCCCCATAAGTTATACGAGTTACCACCATAACATAACATAATTTCACGGATGACAAAAGCCACAAGGGCCTATCAAAGGTCATCCGCATCTGTCAAAACCCACCCACAAAAAGCACCATCGCCAGGGAAAGACAAAATCAAAGTCACCCGCAATATAATATAACAGATGACAAAAGCCACAAGGGCCCATCATAGGTCATCCAAGTCAAACGGCCTCTTTTTTAAGGCACCCAAACTCCCAAGAAAACTACATCCAGAGGATTGCATCCACAAACAAGGGTATCACCAATCAAGGCTTGTCAAGAACTAAATTGTGCAGCTATAGATATATACAAAACTTAGGAGCCATCACAACCTTCCCTCCCCATAAACTCATCCAACCTACTCTTAAATACATTTAAATTTGGACTACCTACTACCCTCCGTGGCAATTTGTTCCAGAAGTCTACCACTCTATTGGTGAAAAAATATTTTCTTAAATCCAACCTACACCCTTGCTTTTTAATTTTCAAGTGGTGACCTCTAGTCCGATTTTCATCATCTAACTCAGGGAATTATGAGAGGACATTATAGTACTGAAAGTAGAATGGACTTGGCAGATAACAGAAATAGGTTCCAAGGCGATAGAGGTGAGGTCATTCAGGTTTCAAGAGGTGCTTCAGGGATAGGGGGTTAAATTGTTTCTATACAAATGCTCTTAGTCAATGTTGCAGATGATACCAAATTAGCAGCTGTAGTTAAAGATATTGATGATAATTTTAAAGTGCAGGGGGATTTAAATAAATTGTTATCCTGGGCACATAAGTGGCAAATGACTTTCAACCTTGATAAGTGCAAAGTTATTAACATGGGAAAAGATAATAGAGAATTTAACTATGAAATGGATGGGCATTGGCTCAGCTCAGTAGAGGATGAGAAAGATCTAGGAGTAGTAATAGATAAGTCATTAAGGTTTTCTAAGCAGTGTATTGAAGCAAGAAATAGTGCAAATAGAGTGCTGGGTTTCATTAAGAGAAATGTCACTTACAAAAGTAAGGAGGTTATTCTTAAACTCTATAACTCTTATGTTAGGCCACATCTAGAGTACTGTATACAGGCATGGTCCCCACATTTTAGACACGATATTAACCTTCTTGAGTCAGTGCAACGGAGGGCAACAAAGATTATTCCTTCCCTGAGGCACCTTGAATATATGGATAGACTGAGGGTATTAAATATGTTCTCGTTTGAAAGGAGGTGTGTGAGAGGGGATATGATTGAGCTTTTTAAAAAAATTTCTGGGATAGATAAATTGGATGTTTGCAAGTTTTTTGAGTTAGATGATGGAAATCGGACTAGAGGTCACCACTTGAAAATTAAAAAGCAAGGGTGTAGGTTGGATTTAAGAAAATATTTTTTTCACCAATAGAGTGGTAGACTTCTGGAACAAATTGCCACGGAGGGTAGTAGGTAGTCCAAACTTAAATGTATTTAAGAGTAGGTTGGATGAGTTTATGGGGAGGGAAGGTTGTGATGGTTCCTAAGTTTTGTATATATCTATAGCTGCATGATTTAGTTCTTGACAAGCCTTGATTGGTGATACCCTTGTTTGTGGACGCAATCCTCTGGATGTAGTTTTCCTGGGAGTTTGGGTGCCTTAAAAAAAGAGGCCGTTTGACTTGGATGACCTATGATGAGCCCTTGTGGCTTTTGTCATCTGTTATATTATATTGTGGGGGACTTTGGTGATGGTGCTTTTTGTGGGTGGGTTTTGACGGATGCGGATGACCTTTGATAGGCCCTTGTGGCTTTTGTCATCCGTGAAATTATGTTAATTATGTTATGTTTTACTGGCATATAATCCAAAAATCTTTCCACTGAAACTCCCTATCTGGAAAACTGCAAAGAAGTCATCCTCACCCAATTGAGACTTAATGTTACCTTCATCTCTCACAAACACATCCTTACAGGTGACCCTCCTCCGATCTGTCATGATTGTAACAAAAACATGACGCTACCCCATGAATTTTTGAATGCACAAAAATTAGCAGGGCAAGAACCTCTCTCTCACATGTCATACCAACAAAAGAGGACTAACCCTTTCCGGAGATATTCTTTATGAAAGATTTCCCCCTCCCAATTATTTTTTAATTCCTTAAATTTGAACTGTTTTGAACCTTAATCTAACTTGTTTAAACTCTATTCTCTGTTTTTAGTATATACATGCAGGAGTGCTACACCTCATCTTAGTTTAGAGTTCCTTTTAAAAATTATTATAATTAGCAAAGTTCAGAAAATTTATACAAATTTAACCATGGCTGCTTTTTTTTAGATTTTAAATTTTAATCCTAGTAGTGAAGCGCAAGCTCTTATATATATATATATATATATACCTTGTTGAAATGTATGAGACATAATTTGTTTAAGGAAATAGAAATAAATTAAATAAATGGGTAAATGAAAAATTTACGACTTGTGAAGTGGATCGCTCTGCAATGACCCTGAGATTTCAATCAATTGCGGGGGTCTGGGGGGCAAAGCCCCCCCCCAGAATATAATCGTAATTGTTTATAGAATAATGTTCTCACATTTTTGTTTTTTTTAACAAATCGTTTCTGCGCGTCTGAATGAAATATAAAAGGAACTTGGTCCCAATAGATTTCAGCTGAAATCTATTTAGCAATCGCCTAAATTAGGCGGCGCTATCGTCTGTTATTTTGATAGATGTGTTATTGGCTCTGCACGTTTATTGAGATAATAAAGATGATAGTGTCACCTACTTTAGGCTATTTTCGCAAAATAATTAACATCTTTAGTTACTTTTGAAATGAGAGGCTTCGCTTTTTTGACGTCATAAGGCCCAACTGTAGCCCAGAAACAGCACCCCTAAACTGAAGTATTACCAAAGTTTCATGATATTCATCCCACTTGAACACCAATTTTTTTTATACGTGATATGTGGGCCCCAGGTGAGGCTACAGTCCCAAATAAGGCCAAGAAATCTATGGGTAAAGGCTCTCAATTTTTTCTCCACATAGAGTTAAGGGAGGATGTATGGAGATAGGTCTTTTAGTAAAGATTAAGTATTTAGATTTTTCTTTTGAAAAGTTCAACCCTAAGAGCTCAGACCAGTCTTGAAGGGTTTGTAGGGAGCGCTGGAGCAAGTTCATACATTCTTCTATATGTTGTCCAGAAACCCAAAGAGCACAATCATCTGCATAAATTGATTTTTTAACACCGCCAGGCAATGAGTTAAATATATTGTTGAAATAAATTAGGAAAAGGGTAGGGCTGAGGATACTTCCTTGGGGTAAGCCAGTTTCTGTATGGTATAACTCTGATAAAACTACAGGGAATTTCACTTGTACTAGCCTGTTTTTTTATCAAATTTTGTATAAAAATGGCAAGATTTCCTGGTAAATATGTAGATTGGTGGCTCGAATGATGGTATGTACTATTTCATCCGTGTTCCAAAATGCTTCACTTTTTTGGAGTAAATTCAAGGGGACAGCTGGTGTGGGGGTAAACACAATAGGGGGACCACCCTACGATGATCCAGAGTTTCAATCAATTGGGGGGGGTCTGGGGGGCACAGCCCCCAGTATATAATCCTAATTGTTTATAGAATAATGTTCTAACATTTACAGAGGTGAATGATTTAACCAAAAGTGGCATAAGTAAACAGTGTTTTTCGTTTGTTTAGTTTTGGGCATTTCTTTTACAAAAAAATGGCATCAGCTATATTTTTAATAGGACTCAAAGTGCTTGAATATTCAGGCAGGGGGTGAACAAAATATAAACACACCAAAACCACTTTTGGGGCGGCGCCGCTAATCTACATATTTACCGATTTCCTCATAAGTTAAAATCATGTATTTTTTTTGTAGCAGACCAAAATGCCAAATGGAATCATAAGCCTTGTTTATATCCAAAAAAAGGGCAATTGTATATGTACACTGGAGAAACTTTCTTGGACTGAGAATTCTAGTAATGTATAAGGGTCATAAGTAGAGTGACCTTTCATCATCATCATCATCATCATGGTATGGGCTCATGAGGTAATCCTGTAGTCGCCCGATCATTGTTATGAAAATTTCTATGATGCTGGCTACGTGTAGCTATACCAGTTGGCTTCCCAGTGTTTATCCAACTTGTTCTTAAAGCGTTATATCCTGGAAAGCTATATTATCATTAATAAATAAAGGCCATTAGTATAGCTTAATGAAGGAGGGCTTATAATAGCCACGTAAGCTTTTTTTTCAAGTCATTATCTTCCATCAAGCGCAGAGGCGCCACACTTGTAAGTCCTAGGCATTTTGCTCGCTCGAGTGGCAGGTGGCTGGACATCTTCCCATCCTCTTTGTATAAAGTGAGGCCTTGATTGTTGTGTATATATTGACTGTTGTAGTCAGGATTTTTTTTTTGGTTGTTTGATTTTTTATGTTTATTAGGATAGATTAAATAGTATTCATATATATAGGATTTTCTTTTTGTATTTTTGGCCAAAAAGTAAGATCTCCAATATAATCGCCCCCTCTCTATTGTAGATATTTTGTAAATTTTTTTTGTAAGTAAAGGGACTGTATATACAATCCGTTTCATTCTCCTTCGATTTCTCACGTCCGGATAGTGTAGGAAGCGGGTTGGATCGATTGGGGGTTAGTTTAGATTTTCGGCCCGCTACATTTGGCGCCCGAATAGGGACGTGAGACTTCGAAACTGGGAGCGTGACTGGATTGGATTGCAGACCATACCCAATTAGTGTGACAAGTAGTTTGATTGATTTTTCCCTTCTCCTATCTTTTTTACTAACTTGGGAACAATGGCTGTAGCAGAAACGTTGAATGAAGAAGTAGTGCGATTGAGACTGGAGTTGAGAAAGAAAGAAGAGGAGTGTGAAATGTTATGGGGAATGATGGAGGGAATGGAGAATAAAATAAAAGGGATGAATGAAAAGACTGATAGGATGAAGAAGGAAATGGGAGACCGACAGGATCAGACGGACCGACGGATGCAGGACCTGTATGACATGATGAAGGGGTCAGGACCGGCCCTAGGACCCTCGACCTTGACCCCTGCTCCGACTGAAGGGAATAAGACTAATGGGATCAATGGGAGTGTGTGCGAGTCTAGAGAGGATAGGGTGATTATGAGTGATAGGAAGGACGGAGAATGGAAGAGAGTTGAATGCAAGAGAAGAAGGAAGAGTGGTGCAAAGGGGAAGGATAGGAAGGTAAGAGGCAAGAGTGTGGACTCATTGTACTCGGATGAAGGAGAGAGTGATGGTATGATTAATATGAGTGAGAGTGAAGGCAGCTCAAGTGAGAGTGAATGTGGGAAAGGGTATTTTGATAAGGGAAGTGCCAAAGATAGAGAGATTTAGGTTACATGGTGGGAAAAGTGTGGAAGAATTCTTCGGGGAATTTGAGCAATATTGTAAGCTCAAGTACCCGGAGAATAAGGGATACTGGATGAATGTTTTGGGGGAATGTTTGGAGGGAAAAGTATTGGAGTTTTTCCGCGTGATTACAAGTGTGGGGGAACCAAGGTACGATGTGGTGAAGAAGCGGATGATTGGACAGGTGAAACGAATGAAAGAGAGTGTGAAGTATAAAAGGGTAAATGAATTTGAGAAGGCTCGAATGGGGAAGAGTGAAAGTGTGAATATGTATGCACATAGGCTTGAGAGTATGGCAAGAACGAGGTATGGTGATGATGATGTAAATGAATGTAAACCACTCATGAGGAAGTTTTTGGACACGATCCCACGAAAGGTGAGTGAATGGCTGGGTGGAAAGAGAAAGGAGAGAGTGAGACTGACAGGTGAACGGTTGATGTGGGAGGATGTGTTGGAACTGTTAGAAGATGGATGATTTGATGATGAAAGCGATCTAGAAGAGGATGGATGGTACAGTGTGAATGTTGGGGGTAAGAAGCCCAGGAGCTTTCATCCACCCCAGCAGTTTGTCAGCTACAGGGATGCCCTGAAGGCTGCACCAGCTGGAGTGATGTCAAACTTCCTGGGCCAGCAGAATGGATGGGCAAATGGAGGGTGGTCGAATGGAAGGGGGCAGATGAATTTCAAGCGTGGGAACGGATATATGAGAGAGAAACCGAGGTATGTCCCAGCAAATGAGAGACCGAATGGTGTGAGAAAGATTGTGGAATGTCGTCGGTGTGGAAGGAAAGGTCATATGTTGGTAGAATGTAGGTGGACATCTGGTGCGTGTTTTGGGTGTGGTAAGAAAGGGCATATGATAAAGGATTGCCAGGAAAGTGTGAAAGAGTGCTTCGAGTGTAAAGAAATAGGCCATTTGAAGAAAGATTGTCCGAGGTTGAATGGTGGAGCAACTGCTGGGGAAAGTATGAAATATGCATGTGGTAATTGTGGAAAGGCTGGTCATTATGCAAGGATGTGTCGTGACCAGAGGAATGTATGTAGCTATTGTGCGATGGAAGGACATTCAAGTGAAAAGTGTTGGATTAGACTGAGAGCGCAAGGTGTGAATGGAAAGTCTGAAGCGGGAAACTGAATGGTAAGAGGGTACCTGCTGAAGTATCCTCTGGGTGCATGAGTGTGAGTAATGTGTTGGTAAGTCTGTCTAGTGTGAAAGTGCTGTCTGGTAGGAAGTATAAGTGTCTGAGTGTGAAGGTGGAGTTGAATGGAATTGAGTGTTTGGCTTTAATAGATTCTCGATGCAAGGCGAGCTTGGTGTATAAAGATGTGTATGACAAGTTTAGCGAGAAAGCCCTCCTGTCTGAGTGCAAGGGTAGTTTAGTAGGTATTGGTAATAGGAGAGTGCCTGTGATTGGAATGATAAGGTCACCTGTTCGAATGCATGGTATGATGATGAATGAATGTGAATTTTCTGTGATTGATAAGGTGAGTAGTGAGTATGGTGTGATTTTGGGCTATGATTTTATGAAAATGAATCGTATGGTTGTGCATCCTGCGAGTGATCAGATTGAGAGAAAGATTGGTAAAAATGGGGTGTATAAGTTGTATGTAGGGAAAGATGGTAGCGTTTTGAGGAGTGTGTTTACTGGTATTGAGGTGACTGCTATGGAGAGTGTAAGGCTTGTGAAGGGTGAAAGGGTGTCTGTTAGAGTGAGTTGGAGTAAGGATGTTAGTTTGAATATGAGTGAGAACACTGTGATATTGGATGGAAAGGATGCGTGTTATAAGGTAAGGCGTGTTGCTTGTGTGTTTGATGGCTTGATGAGAATGAATGATCCTTTTGTATGTGTGCAGGCAGACCCCAGTGTGAAAGGGCAGGTGAGGGGAATCCAAGTTGGAGATGTACTGGGCCACCTCTCCACTGTCAATGAGGTAGGTATGGATGATAGTACGGATATCAGGGTGAATGTTGCGAATGAAAAGACATGTGAATGGATGTATAATGAGGTGAAGGACATGGTGAAATTGGATGGATGTTTGACTGAGTATGAAAGGGAGGATGTGTATCGAATGATATTTGAGCGAAAGGGAGCCCTCAGTAAGGGTGATCTGGATTTCGGGGTTGCAAAGCTCCCGGAATTCAAGATTGTCCTGAAGGAGGACTCCCCAATCTATCAGCGGCCGAGGCATTTCCCACGTCCGGTTGCTGAAGAGATTGAGGAGCAGTGTTTGGAATTGGAGCAATTGGGGGTGATTGAGGAGAGTGAGAGTGCATGGAATAGTCCAATTGTACCTGTACGTAAGCCGGATGGAAGATTGCGTCTGTGTGTGGATTATCGAAAGGTGAATGAAAGGACTGTGAAAGAAAGGTTTCCGATGTGTGTGGTATCTGAGTGTGTATATAGTATGCATGGGATGGAGTGGTTTATGAAGCTGGATCTGGTACGGGGGTATTACCAGATGCCCATTGCTGAGGAGAGCCGGCCAGTAACTGCCTTCTCTTCCTCAAAGAGGCATTACCAGTTCCGGAACCTCAGCTTTGGGTTGGCTAATGCTCCCGGAGCCTTCCAGCGGGCAATGAATGTTGTGTTGAGTAAGTTTGCGAGTAAGAATGTGATTGCGTTTATAGATGATATTTTGATTATGACTGAGACTTTTGAGGAGCATATGAGATTGGTGAATGATGTGTTGAGAACGTTGGAGAGTGTTGGTGTGAAGGTGAAAGTGGCGAAGTGTGAATGGTTTGCGAAAGAAGTGGAATTCCTTGGGCATATGGTGAGTGAGAATGGATTGCGTAAATCATCGAAGTATGTTGAGAAGGTGCGAATGTTTCCTAAACCGGTGACTGTGAAGCAACTGAAGTCATTTTTGGGTTTGATTGAGTTCCAGCGAAAGTTTATATGTGATTGTTCTGGTGTGAGTAAGCCTCTGACTGAGTGGATGGGCAAGAAAGGTAGTACGGTTGTCAAGTGGAATGATAAGATGAATGAGGCGTATGAGAGACTGAAGGAGGCAGCGGCTGAAGATGTTGAATTAGCTTACCCAGATTATAGTGTAAATGCTAAAATGCTTGAATTGTATACAGATGCGAGTGGGTATTGTATGGGAGGTTTTCTGATGCAAGAGCAGCGTTTGAATGGAGAGAATGTCAGGCGAATAATTGGGTATGTATCCAAGGCTATGAATGTTGCAGAACAAAAGTATTCGACTGTGGAACGAGAGCTGGCTGCGATAAGATATTGTTTGAAAGTGTTGCATCCATTTTTGTATGGTGTGAGGTTTGTGATAAAAACCGATCATCAACCTCTTGTGTATCTGCAGCGTATGAAGTGGGCTGATAGTAGGATTGCAAGGACTTTGGAAGATTTGAGTGACTTTGACTATGTGATTGAGTATGTGCCTGGTGAACAGAATGGAGTGGCTGATTTGATGTCAAGGTATCCTGGTACGAATGATGAAAATGTGTGTGGAGTGAGTGATCCTGAGTATTTGCCGAAAGGAATTATGAATGGAAAAGAGAGTAAGGGTGGTGGTGATTCCTTGTTTGAGAGTGTATGGAATGGTTTGCAAGATTTGAAGAGTGATGGAGTAGATGTGAGAGTGCCCGATAGTGTAGATGATTTAAGGAAGGAGGTAATGAATGAAGTGTGTAGTAAGCCTGAAAGCATTGGTATGGCAAAGGTGCGGAACTTCATGAAAGAATTGAGAGCGATGTGTATGCAAGGGGTCCCGCCATTTCAGGAAGTGTTGATTGTAGTGAGTCGTTTGTATGGAGTGATTGTTTATGTGCACTTTGGTGGTGAGAGGGCGATTGTGTACAAGGATGAGAAGATGAAGGGTTTGAATCCTAATGTGGTACATCTGCAATGTTTGAGCGGTGTGCACTACAATTGGGTAATTGAAAAGTGTTCATATATAAGAGAGAAGAATGATTGTCTGGATGAAGATGAGTGTGTGTTGAGTGATGATATGGGAGTTGATGACAGTGTGGATATCAGTGCTGATGTTGGTGTGCTTGTTCCTTCTGTGTATTGCGAACATGGTGGACCTGATATGATGGAAGCGAGAGTGAAAGTTAGTGAAAGGTTGTTCTGTGGTTTGATTGATACTGGAGCGCAAGTGTCTTTAGTGAATGAGAATATTCTGAGTAAGTATGAAGAGTTTAGATGTTGCGAGCATAAACCTGTGAAGTTACGGATAAGTGGATTAGGGAATGGCACGATAGTGGCATGGGAACAGGTTAGTCTGAAAGTGAGTTTGGGTAATGGTGTGAATGTGAAGCATGACTTTGTGATTCTGAAAGGTGAGCAAATGCCTTGTTGTTTCTTGCTTGGTGTAGACTTTATGAGATTGAATGATTTGTCTTTGGATGCTGATAAGGATCGTCTTGTGAAAGGTGAATGTGAGGTGATGAGGTTGAATGAGTGTGCAAAGAATGTTGTCAAGTTTTGCGGTATGATTGAGTTGGTCATGGATGATGAGAATGAGATTTTAAGTGATGATGATATTCTAGAGATGCAAGAGATGTGTCCTTTTGTTAGTGAGTTGAAGAGGTGTGTAATGATGCGTGTTGATTTGAATGAATGGCCAGAGTGTTTAAGTGATTTTAAAAGGTATGCTAAGGATTTTGTTGTTTGTATGGATGTTGTATATTTTGTGAGGCATGTGAAGGGTGGTGATGATATGTATGTACCTGTGATGTCCTTAGTTGGTATGATTGGTCTGGTGAAGGTTGTGCATGATAATTATGGGCATATGGGTAAGTTTAAGCTGTGGGAGTGTATGAAGGAGCATGTGTTCCACCCGTTTCTGAGAACTGTTGTGAATGATGTTGCAACTACGTGTGAAAGGTGTCAGAAGCGAAAGGTGCAAGGTGTGCAAGTGAAACCACCGATGTTGAAAGTTGATGCGAAAGAACCGTTTGAATTGGTAGTGATTGATTGTGTGTCTTTGCCGAGTACGAGTGCTGGGAATGTTGGTATGGTTGTGATGGTTGACCATAAAAGTAAGTTTGTGTATGCAGCGCCTGTGAGAGATAAAAGGAGTGTGACTGTTGCGCGTGTGGTTGAGCAGTTGTTTTTTCCTATGTGTGTATGGAAGCCTAGAAGATGTCTGAGTGATAATGGGCCTGAATTTGTAGGGAAAGTGTTTGAGCAAATGTTGAGAGAGAATGGTGTGGAGCATGTGAGAACAACTCTGTATGTACCGTCTTCAAATGGATTGGCTGAACGGACTATAAGAACCTTGTGTGAGATGTTGAGAATGATGAGTACGACAGTGAATGACTGGGATGTGTGTCTGGGGAGAGTGTTGTGGGCGTATAATTCAACTGTGCATAGTGTAACTGGAATGTCCCCATGTCAGTTTGTGATGAATTTTGAAAGGTGAGTGAAAGATAGGTTTCGTTTGAGTGAAAGTGAGCAGAGTGTATGGCGTGAGGCGCATGAAAGGTTCCGTTCATTTGAATTAGGTACAAAAGTATTGAAGGTGAAAGAAGTGAAGGGTAGGTTGAATGTATCAAAGATGAGTGAGAAGTTTGATGGACCTTATAGAGTTGTGAGGGTTTGGGAAAATGGAGTGACGTATGTTTTGGAGAGTTTGAATGACGGCATGACTGAGAGAGTGCGGGCTCATCAGAGTCAGTTAAGGAGATGGAGAGAACCTCCTGACTACCTGGTGAGCCATCCAGTGTATGGACTGTGTAGAGAGAGAGGTAAAGTGCATGATGATGAGATTGAATGTGATAGTATGGATCTGTCTGGGAAAGAGCTAGTCTTAGTCTCGAGGAGTAGAAAGCGTACAAAGAAGGGTGAAAGGAAGAATGCAAGTACGAATGAAAGTAAGTCTGAGCAGAGTGTTTCTGGTATGGGGGATCTTGAAAGGGAGATTGAGTTTTTGCGTAAACAGGTGAGTGATTTGGCTGGTATAAGTAGACGAGTGAGTGAGCTGCCTGTGCCTGATTTTTCTGGTTTTGGGAACAGTATGAATGATAGTGTGTTTGAGCAGAATGAACCTAGTGTGGCTGATTTTTCGGGTTTTATGAATGGTAATAGTAGGGGTGAGTTTGATGTAGTGAATGATGAAGTGGCTGATTTTTCAGGTTTCTGGTGGGAACCAGTTGAAGGGGTTTCTGGTATGCCTGTTGAGAATACAGGGGATGTGAATGACCTGTCTGTTTCGCAAGAATGTACCTTGAGTTGGATGAGAGCTGTGAGTGAGGAGCTGATGAATGGGGGTATGAAGAGTGAGGGTTCTGAACGGAAGAGTATGAAAGAATTCTGTCGTGAGATGGGAGAACTGGTAATGAGGGCTAAGAGTATGGTTGATGAGATGATAAATAGTGACGATGAGACTGACAGGACGACTGACGAACAACCCCGACTAATTGCTACGTGTAGCCAGGGACCAGTAGACGAGTGTGAATGGGTGCAGAAGGGTGCGATTGAGCACAAGTGGTACCGTGAAGAGTGATTGAAAGGGTTTAGTGAGTGGCTGGTCGAATGGCTTAAGGAAGGAGGGGTGTGGTGGGGCGAATGTGAGTGTGTGTAAAAGGGCCATTCTCCCACCCCTTTTCTCAGTACCCTCTCCCTCCCTCTGTAAGAATGTGTGTGAATGGGAATGGGTTTGTTTTTTTTGTTTATTTTATGTATAAAAATGATTACCATGTTTTTTTTCTTTCTTTCCAGGCCTCATATTCTGGAAAGATAGGACTTAGTTTCGTATATCCTTATATTACAAAGCGTTATATCCTGGAAAGCTATATTATCATTAATAAATAAAGGCCATTAGTATAGCTTAATGAAGGAGGGCTTATAATAGCCACGTAAGCTTTTTTTTAAAGTCATTATCTTCCATCAAGCGCAGAGGCGCCACACTTGTAAGTCCTAGGCATTTTGCTCGCTCGAGTGGCAGGTGGCTGGACATCTTCCCATCCTCTTTGTATAAAGTGAGGCCTTGATTGTTGTGTATATATTGACTGTTGTAGTCAGGATTTTTTTTGGGGTTGTTTGATTTTTTATGTTTATTAGGATAGATTAAATAGTATTCATATATATAGGATTTTCTTTTTGTATTTTTGGCCAAAAAGTAAGATCTCCAATATAATCGCCCCCTCTCTATTGTAGATATTTTGTAAATTTTTTTTGTAAGTAAAGGGACTGTATATACAATCCGTTTCATTCTCCTTCGATTTCTCACGTCCGGATAGTGTAGGAAGCGGGTTGGATCGATTGGGGGTTAGTTTAGATTTTCGGCCCGCTACAATATGATTTATTTTATGTGGGAATTTTACCTCGTTTATTGATGGGACTTAAGAGGGAGGTTTTCTATTGGTGAGGAAAAGTACCAGTTTACCAAAGAGAGTTGTATTATTCAAGAAGTTTACAGAGTTCTCTATGTGGAAGAATTTGGAGGAATTCATAGGGGATATTGTCTTTTCCTAGAGTTGAATGCATTCTGAAGTTCATTTAAGTTGAAAGGACAATTGTACAGATGTATTTCTTGGGTTGCAAAATCCAGTGAGTATAATTCCTCTTCTGCAATATAGGAAGCATGGTCCCCACATTTTAGACACGATATTAACCTTCTTGAGTCAGTGCAATGGAGGGCAACAAAGATTATTCCTTCCCTGAGGCACCTTGAATATATAGATAGACTGAGGGTATTAAATATGTTCTCGTTTGAAAGGAGGTGTGTGAGAGGGGATATGATTGAGCTCTTTAAAAAATTTTCCGGGAGAGATAAATTGGATGTTAGCAAGTTTTTTGAGTTAGATGATGGAAATCGGACTAGAGGTCACCACTTGAAAATTAAAAAGCAAGGGTGTAGGTTGGATTTACGAAAATATTTTTTCACCAATAGAGTGGTAGACCCCTGGAACAAATTGCCGCAGAGGATTTTAGGTAGTCCAAATCTAAATGTATTTAAGAGTAGGTTGGATGAGTTTATGGGAAGGGAAGGTTGTGATGGTTCCTAAGTTTTGTATATATCTATAGCTGCATGATTTAGTTCTTGACAAGCCTTGATTGGTGATACCCTTGTTTCTGGATGTAGTTTTCCTGGGAGTTTGGGTGCCTTAAAAAAGAGGCCATTTGACTCAGATGACCTATGATGAGCCCTTGTGGCTTTTGTCATCTGTTATATTATATTGTGGGGGACTTTGATTTTGTCTTCCCCTGGTGATGGTGCTTTTTGTTGGTGGGTTTTGACGGAGGCGGATGACCTTTGATAGGCCCTTGTGGCTTTTTTCATCCGTGTAATTATGTTATGTTATGTTAAGCAAAAGGTTGAGTAAAGTTTCTTTTACTGTTGGTGTCTGAGAAATGGATGGCTAGTATTTCTGCAACCTCCTGCTGTTCTGAAATTAACTGTCCATTGGAGTTTAGGGAGATGGGGCTATGTGGTCTTTGTTTTAGAAATGGTCTCACCTTGTTCCAAACAAAGCTTAAGAGTGTGTGGGCGGAGAAAGTAGAGATAAATTCCCTCCATGAAGCTTCTTTGTTTTTCCTAAGGATATACCGAGCCTTGGCTCAGACTTTTTTGTAAGTAATGAATTTATCTAGACTTCTATGGGAAGAAAAGGTCCTCCATGCTGCTTTGCCAGCTTTGACTACTCCCTCACATTCTCTGGGCCACCAAGAGTTACAATACTTTGGGTGAGGCATAGGCTTTCTTTTGGGTATACAGGTTTGGGCAATGTTGTGAAAACTTGCGGCCATATTTTGGTATACAGTAGAGAGATCAGACTGTAAATTGGGGAGATTAATATTAGCCTTGAAAGCACTCCAATTTGCTTTCTTTAGGATCCATCTAGCTGGGAGAGGAGAGACTTCTTGAATGTTGGTTGGTTCAATGAATGACATATAGATGGGAAAGTGATCACTATCCATTGGGTTTGCAAAAGCTTCCCATGAAAACTTAGGGTAGATATCATTTGAACATATAGATAAATCAATATGGGAAAATTTATAAGATTTTGAGGTATATGTTGGGGAACCATCATTTAGAATGGTTAAGTTTTCTTTGTTTAAGAAATCTACTATGAGAGAGCCAAAAGGGTCACATTTTGGGGAGCCCCAAAGGTGGTGATGGGCATTAAAGTCACCCAGAAGGAGGAAGGGTCTTTAGAGTTGTGAAATTATATTTTTTTAGATCTCTATACAATATGTTTGTAGGGTTGGGGATATAGACAGAGCAAACATTAATGCATATTCCGTGATAGAATATTTGGGCACCCAGAACTTCTAGGTTGGTTTGAATTGCTAATGGAAGGGACACTCCTATGGACTAGGATAGCAACCTCTCCACCATGGTTGTCTCTGTCTTTACGGTAGATCACGTAATTACGAAGATTAAAATTGAAGTTTTTATTGAGAAATGTTTCTTGGAAAGCAGCTAGGAGGATCGATTTTTGAGAAAAAATATGTTGAACTGAAGTCAACCGAAATAAAAGACCTCCGATATTCCACTGTAAGATCGACATTAGGGTTTATTAAGAAAGAATGAAAGTCCTTCCTTACTAGTGGTTCTTTTATTTACTAATTGAGTTCTATTGGCATATTGAGCGATTTTGCTACCTAATTGTTGTGGTTTGGGGTTAGAGCCCATGATATTTTGCATTTCTGTGACAAGTTCCCAGAAAACATTGTTGTGAGTGTTTATTTTTGGTTGTAAGGTTAGTATGAGATGTGATAGGGAGATGAGATGAGGTGGTGAAGTTTTTCTATAGGGACATTGGATGGGTTGGAGTTAGTATATCTTCTTTGTTAAGAGAGGCATTAGCCCTATCTTTTGAAGGCTGAGAGCTGATTGGGATATTTGATTTAGACTTTTTATTTGCAAGTGAGTGAGAGGCTTTAGGGGTAGAGGGTAACATAGCACTCGGATCAAATTGGTCTGATTCTAGTGATGGAATAGTTTGATCAAGTTGAGTTAAGATGGAAAAGGAGTTTGAAATAGGTTGTGACAAAAATATGTCATCGTTATCGTCTATTTCCAGGCTTTCTTGTGATACGTCTTTTTTTTTATTTTTCGGCGAGGTGATGGAGTTTGCCACTCCCCTTGGGAGCTACCCTCCAGGACTCCCGAGGCCGAAGCCATGGGTGAACCGGGGCAGCTTAGCTGACTGTCATGGATCCTAGTATGGGGACGCTTCACGTTTGTTATTTAAAAAGGTAGGTTACTTATCAGTGTTCGGGATTAAAGTTAACAGAAAAGGTTAAGTTCGCAGCTAAGGAAGTCCAGAAAAGACACAGCGCACGCTTTGAAGGGGAAAAGAAAATCCACATCTCTAGTATAAGTTCATGCGGCAACAAAGTATCTGTTCAGTGTGACAGTATCCTCTCAGACGTCAAAGTGAACTGTGACAGCTGTCAATTTTTCTTTTGTCTTTGAGGTAAGATTGTTTCAGGTAAGTGAACTGTTCATACTGTCCAAAGTCCACGTTGAGAAACAATATTATTATTTATTGTTTGTTGAAAAAAACAACCCTGGGAATATACTCGTTTCTATATTTTTAGTTTTCATTCTGAAAACTTTTATAATAATACTTAAAACAGGCGCCGAACATCTGCTTGCCCGGGGCGCCAGCAACCATAGGGCCCACTCTGATTGTTTCCGAAGTGCGAAATCTCCCAGGATTTTCAATTCATACCCGCATCATATCATTACGCTATGTGTTCCAGTCGATTGTAGACCTCGCCGATTATCGCCAAAATTAAATGAGCGTAGCGCTCGAAATGATTCAACCTTTATTAGCAGAGAAAGAAAAGGATTCGCCCCGTTAAGTCCCCTTATGTATCACTCATTCATCAAGTTAAGAACTTCAACCAAACTTACTCAGTTACGTGTGATTGACTGGTACTCAAAACTATCACGGTTAAGGCCTAGCATCCATTTTCCAAAGGTGGACTTTGGGTCGCAACTTTATCAGGTCTCAATGGAGGAAATTTCTAAAGAAAACCCGGTTATGTCAACGTCCTTCGGATTATTTAAATGGCTCGTCTTACACAAGGTATGTGGAATAGTTCGCAATCGTTTCAAAGTTTATGAACCATATCTAGGGTGAGTTGAACTCTTTGCATGATTGGAGTAGCACTGATTGCAAAGTGCCATTTCGTTAAAAATTCAATAGATTTGCGGGATACAGAGTTGATTCATCCTGTATTTACTCAAATTATGCTAAAATTGCTACGGTTAAGGGACATCCACGGCCCAACACATTGCAAAAATTGGAGAGCTTCCTCGGCTTAATAAATTTTATCAAGAGACTTGTTAAAAATGCCGTCATTAGTCTCATTCCCTTAAACAAAACTATAAAAACGTAAATGTCACCTAATTTCTCTTATGTAATGTGTCGACAAGGCAGACTTTGTTTTTAATTGAATTAAAAATTATAAAGTATAAGCTTCACTTTCGCTACATCAAAAAAGGGACTGTCCTCTCCGTTTGATCAGGAATGCATCAAACATCGAGGCAGACACAGTTCTGCAACAATCTTTGGTAATTGTGAAGACTATGGGCAGATGCGACTCTAGTTTATTTTTTGGGCTACTTTTCATTGTTTTTCTGCTATCGCACTGGCCAATCACAGATCTGGATTCAGTTTCATAAATGACCAATCAGAAAGCTGTATTTGTTTCAAGGCTTTTTGTGCTTTTTATATTGATCAAAACTTGGTTTTTCTTATATTTTAGATGTTTTTCCCCCTTATTTCTTTTCTATATATCCTACCTACCCTATGCCTGACATTATTTAGTCTTTTTATTTACTTGTTACTTAATTTCCCATTGTTTAATGCTCGATTAAACCATATTTCGGTGTTGTTAATGAAGTCTCACGTCTTAATTCTGACGAAAACAGTACTTTTTCATTTTTTCTGTTCCGTATTTATTTCTCTTCTTTGATTTTTTTTAACAGGTTTTTTACGACCTTCATTTTGATTATTGTTCAAAATGGATGCGTTCAGTATTAGTGTTTTTATTACTATATATGTGTAGTTCAAGAAACACAAATGGTCAATTTCAGTAAAAAAAAAAG
The DNA here is from genome assembly GCA_963969495.1 of Ceratothoa steindachneri. Taxonomy (NCBI): domain Eukaryota; kingdom Metazoa; phylum Arthropoda; class Malacostraca; order Isopoda; family Cymothoidae; genus Ceratothoa; species Ceratothoa steindachneri. The sequence goes on from OZ018334.1 coordinate 55,648,711, forward strand.
TCACGAAATTTCCGGGAACAATGCTCTACTTTTCCGTCCGCATCTCTCATATTTAAACGACCACCCACGCCGTTTTTCGCTCATTTGTCAAAATTTCATTTTCGTGTGGTTTGTTTGTTACCTATTCAACGTTTCGGTGCTATTTTAACCGACGAGAAATATGTTGCGTTTCTCGAAGCCCATGGGCCGTGTAGTGGAAGGGCAGTGGGTTTTTGGAGGGTTCGAATGTGAAACAAAGAGAATTTTCATTGTTTCGGTGGCAAATCGAAATCGAGAAACCCTCCTCGCAGCGATAAAAAAGTGGATTTTGCCGGGCACGACAGTCGTATCTGACGGATGGGCAGCCTATTCAAATTTGTCCTCTGAAGGATACGAACATCTTACCGAATTCTGGCTTGCTGCCGGTAAACTCTACCCACCCGTCTGGCGTAAGTATTAACGATTATTTTGAGCGTCGGCTCGTTGTTGGGTACGGCTCGCCGCGGGGATAACACTGCGATGACCCTGAGTTTCAATCCTTTGGGGGGGGTCTGGGGGCACAGCCCCCCAGTATAAAAATGAAAATAGTCATACAATTCTTCGATTTCATCTCTAAAAAAGTAACACCGAAAAGTAACCCAAAATAGCCCCAAAAAACTAGGCCTACGATCTGCCCATAGTCTTCACAATTTCCCAATCTTTTAGCGAAGAATGGGAGACATTGGGGTATTTTAATCAATCCTTCCTAGCCTAGAAATCAGAGTTGGGCAGACCGCTACATTAGTCCGCTACCCCGCTACTTGCGTACTCTCTAAATGGTAGCGGGGTAGCGGAAGTGGTTTCTATAAGCAAAAAGTAGCGGAGTAGTGGGTGGCGGACTAAAAAATCAAAACCGCTACGGCTACCTATTTTACGTTTCTTTATGATTGTTCGTGTCATTGCGTTCTATAAACTAAAATATTCATGTTACGTACCAACTGTTTTTTCGGCTGAGTATGTCAAAGTGACAGCTTCCCTGGCTGTATGCCTTGACAAGCTCCAGGCAGAAAAGAAGGCTTACATGTGCTGCCTACTCCCCCAGCATAGATTGCTGAAGGTGAGCGTTCAAATATAAAAAGTCGCTTGGCTGAAAAAATGCTATCATTTCTCCAAATATCATGTATTCTTTACTTGTTACATAATAATTAATTATTATCCCATATTTTAAGGATTCACTGATACGCCTATCCAGAGACGACATCATCAGGCACGCCAGTAACCTGTTGGCCTACGTCATGGACCAGCAGGTGCCTAGAGGCTTTGAGAACAGTTAATGTAAACTAGCTAAACATAGAAATATTATTATATTAATAATGTTATTAATTTATTATTAGCGTCAAAATTACAATATTATTTGCGTCTAAATAAAGATATTATTGGCATCCTAAATGGTAAATGAAAATGTATCAATCTCTTTATGTCTCCCTTCCAAATTTGACCACCTGTTCAAGGACATGGACCTGCTGTTGGTTACTGCAGTTCCCTTCCCCCCCACACACACACTTCAAGCTGCCAGCAGGACAGCGACGCCCTGGACGACGTCAAGAGGCGCCTGGTCAAGGAACTTGTGGGCAGGGTCAAGGACGCACAGGTGGTGCCCAGACTCCCAGGAAACTGTCCAGATGGAAGTGGATGAGACAGATGTAAGTAATAAGTTACAAATAAAATAACCACCACCAAGTAGAATTAAATTTAATAAAAGGTCCCAAATCTTTAGAGCATCAATAGACTAAAACAATATATTTTTCAGTACATGTGGCAGTCCACTGAGGTGAAGGTGCGCACTGACCTAGAAGACAATGTCAAGGAAGAGGTGGCCAGGTGGTCCAAGATCAAGGTGACCTCCAAGGACAAGCTGTTCCCCCCCCCCCACCTCTTTCTCCAGGACTTCAGGGAGGCCTGGGTGGATCTGTTCCTCAAGGACATCACGCCGTTCCCTTCATCTGCGTCAGTTGAGAGGCTGTTTAGCTTTGGGTCTGACATCCTGAGACCCAAGAGGTCAGCCCTCAGCTCCTTGAACTTTGAGCAGCTGGTGTTCATGAAGGGCAACCTCAAGATCTTTAAGAAGAACGAGCAGGAGTAGGAGATGCAGATTGAGTGAATGTTTTTGTTTGTGTGATTTTTGTCTTACAATAAAACTGCTAATTTGGGATGTAATATACAGTAGCTTTCCTTGAAATTGATTAAAAACAAGTGAAAAACTGTTTGGGATGGGGCAATGCTTTAGTAGCACTATACAATAAAAAGTAGCGGGTAGCGGTTTCGCGATTTTGAAAAGGTAGCGCTAGTAGCAGTTTCAGCTAGCCAAAGTAGCAGATAGCGGTTTCAAAAATTCGGTAACGGCTCCCACCTAAGCTAGAAATTAACTACTCTACATTCATCCAGGAACGCATCTGCATTTTACTAGTCATTAAACAATTAAAATACATGCTCGACTGTAATTGTATTTTTTTTTTTTGTTCTGATGAATAGCAAAGTAGTTTGGGGAGTGTTTCATTCTCACTCTACCAGGCCCTCTCACAGGAAAGCTCGCGCTTTCAAGTTCATCAGCCAATATACAAACGATATTAGTCACATTTTTTGGTAAAGAGAGTTCAAGTGATACTTTTGCCGTGCAGCTATCACCTGCGCCGTGGAATTAATACTACATCAATCAATCACATCATTTGCGATTCCGGATAGCAATCTAACCCTTTTGTGTGAATCGATTACCTCAATGTTAAACTGTAAGGTATTAGCTAATTCTCAAGTAACCGATCAGGAGCTAACGTCTTCACAAGTATACTATTCTACTTATCTTCGATTTCATAATATCGCCTGCCACCATCTTCTAAATTCTCCATCATTTGCGATCTCTCGAAAAGTTTCATAACTTTTACCTTAATTCGAATTTCAGAAAACTTGTATTTGACTACTATCATAATTTGGCTTCATATAAGAACACTTCTCACACTAAAACCAATATCAGAAAATTCATAGCAATTTCAATCGTGATTTTTTAAACAATTACTCATGTTCACGGTCATTGACTATATTTCCATATTACCTGTAAACCCAATAGGTAATTGGATTTTAGAACACTACCACCGCCTTTTGATTTGTTTTTTCCTTGTTAAATATGTAACTGCAAAGCACGCCTTCCGATTTTATTTATTATTATTTTTTTTGCGTTTAGCAACTCGCCGAAAGCGGACAGCGAATTCTCCCCAGCTCAAATGGTGTCTGGCTGTGCATTGCGCATCTCTGGATACTTCCTTGTCTCTCAAAAAAGAGAACACCTACAGCATCAAATCCTACTTGAGCTAAAACAGAAGATGAATTCGGTCACTCTCTTCATCTCACGAAAATTGGCACCCCTGGACTGCATTATTCCAAAGTACACAGAGAATTGCCACTATGTCTTCATCAAGTATATACATTTACAAGCCAGTTTCTCTCTTCCATATACAGGCCAATATAAGATCCTTCAAGAAACAAACACGTCTGGACATTACAGATACACAAGAGCAAGATGCGCATCAGAAATCTTAGTTAAACCAGAGAATATGAACACACAACTACCCGACACTACAATGGCTTCACAAGTTTATGTTTCACGACCAAGAAAAGCAGTGAAGTGGGATTTAAGATCTAACACGACTAGGTACATACAAAGAACAATACACAAATTCAACACAACAAAAGACATGTATTTTTTAAATTTGCCTGCTCACATTCCTCCATGCGAGATAAAAATCTAAACTTTAGTTATTTTATTTTTACCTTCCTGCATTAGATGCCCTCAATGGTTTCTATTTTTATTAATCAATAATGAATGTAATCAAACGATGGTGCATTTTAAATGTGTTAGATTATTAATCCATTGCCAATATATTTCATGTTTAACTACATAATAATCATATGACGAGCCCAACCTTCCCTGTAAGTCCTGGATGGCGACAACGCCCTCAGGGACTTATGAGGCCAAGAGTCCTTGGAGTTCTGCTTCCAGGGGCAATACTGCCATTCTCACTAAGATCCTCTCTTCGAAGAAGGCCCCGGCATCTCCTTCGACTAAGGAGATGGTCAGATTTCTTCAAAGGAATTACAATGGAATCTAGGCAGCGTCGTGCCACTGTTTGATTTTTTTTTTAAGTATAGATTCAAGTTGGACTACAAGAAATATTCTTTCGGTAACAGAGTTGAGCATTCTTATATGGTTGGCCAGAAAGTCTTGACTCACTTAGGAAGCGGAAGCTTCTTTACAGTGTTTTTATTCAAAGCTATCTCAGACAGATTCGGATGCTGGCTGATCGCTGGAAGAAAATCGTAGAGAATGATGAACTTTATTTTGAAGAATAAAAGTGGGGGGGAGGGGAGATAGTGCGGCGGCCCCGGGTGCCCATATTGGGGGGACACCCAAACAAAAAGTGAAATAAGAGCGTGATTTTGAACGGAAGTGAAAAATAAAATTGGAGAGACTCGCGGAGTCAGCGATTAGACCTTTAACTTGGTGAACCATTTATGTCCAAGAAAATGGACCTCCACGCTATGCATACGAATGTGGATCACCCATCAAACAGCAAGTCAAGTTCATGACCGCTTGTTCCTGCTTTTCCTCGAGTCATAACTCATTTTTCTCCAGTTTTTGCTGCATTCAGGTTACTTCTTTTACCTATCGATGTCAATAAATAACTCTAAAACAGGTGTGACTACGTTTTACTAAGTTCTTTGGTGATTTTAGCGAAATATTTACGTGGGACGAAAGAAGAAATACCGCAGTGTTTTACCCTGATTTTTGCCTCACCCGGACCGTATGTTTTGCCTAATACGGATTGCGTAATCCTCTCCATGGCTACCTACTCGAAACATTTAGTTAAAATTATTCTAAATACTATTTTTAAATAAATTACTGTAAATTTCTAAATTTAAATTCTTTTGTGTTCATGAATTCATTTTTGACTTGAAGTTTGTAATCACTTTGCACATGTTATTTGTTGTTTTTTTTGTTTTTATTTCAGATGACATGGGTGAAGAAAGTGTAATTGAGTCTGAGTGGAGCACAGAACAGGAAAAGAAAGAGACGTTCAGAAGTAAAGAAGAAGCAAGAGAAGTAAAAGATGATGTAGGTGCACCGGATGATTCTTCTGATATGGAATTAGCCCAATCAGAATATGATACACATACACACACACTCTCTCTCTCCCAATCAGAACATAATACACACACTCCTTCTCTCTCTCCCAATTAGAACATAATACACACATACTCTCTTTCTTTCCCAATCAGAACATAATACACACATACACACACACACTCTTTCTCTCTCTATCCATCTATCTCTATATATATATATCTCTCTCTCCCAATCAGAACATAATACACACACACACACACACACACACTCTTTTATTCTCTCTTTTTTCAGGATTATTATGCATGTGAAGAAGGTAAAGGTGATCTTAGTGCAAGTTTCAGATAATCTAAGGATGGCAATAATACAGCATGGCGCTGAAAGATATCAAATTAAAAACGGCCATTTTCTGAGCAGGATGGTAATGCTTTTGCAAAAGGATAGTTTGAGAAAGTTTCCATAAACGAAAAAATTGCGGAGAGAAAATGGTTGTTATACTCTCCATATCGGGAAGCATTCCACTGTTTTTTTTTTGTTTTTTTTTTCAAAGGAGCAGTGGTCGTTAGTGTCATAATTTACCAATGAAAGATTCTCCACTTGGAGAAAGTTAAATATACAAATTCTTGACCATGAGAAAACCATTTCTCATTGAGCCTACATGAGGAAATACCTGAACCTCGTAGTTTAACTCCGGCGTTCGACTACGATGAATGTTGAACTTTATCAGCAAATATCTGCCTAAAATATGTAAAGCTATAAGTGAACGGATTGTTGAGGTTATATCATTTCTGGTAAACATAATCTGGCTATCTCGTGGGCATTGAAGAGAAAAAATATATACCTAGGGCCGTCAATAAGTTTTGCAATTCGGATATAAGGAAACGAGATATGAGGAAAAGTGTTTTATTATTTTTCAATATAACTACCCTCGACTTCAATGCACTTGCGCTACTTGTCCCTGAGGCTTCGAATTCCCGACAACCAGAAATCTCCCGACTGCTGTTCAATCCACTCCTGGACGGCGAGCTGGACATCTTCATCGTCCCCAAACCGGCGTCCACGTAGTGCAGCCTTGAGCTGCCGGAATAAAAAGTAGTCGCTAGGTGCCAGATCTGGATGGTAGGGGGGATGGTAGGGATGATGGTTGAGCTCCTCGGATCTGCATTCGCGCAGGGCAGCTTGTGCAACTCTGGCCTTGTGGACTTTGACGACGTTGAAGTCGATCATGGGGTGTGAGGTTTTTAGGGACCCAACGGGTAGAAAGACCTTGGTCTTGCCAAATTGTTGTGGATGATGTTGATAACACTTCCATGTGATATTCCAAGTTCTCGCTCGATTTCTTCGACCTTCACCCGTCGATTTGCGAGGATCATCCTCTCCACACAGGCCACATTGTCCTCGTTGGTCACGTCTGACGGGCGTCATCTTCAAGGAACTCACGACCATAGCGGAACTCCATATTCCAGCAAGAAATGATTGCATGGGAAGCGGCGGTGTCGGTGTACACTGCAATCATCCATTCAAGGATCTCTTTTGCATTCTTGCCTTCATTGCCCAAAAGATTTGATCACTGCGCGGTGCTCAACCTTCTCCATTGTTGAAAAATTTGTGACTAACGATCTGCGATTAGCTACTGCTTCTTAAATAGACGAGGTAGAAGCGTGCAGCTGCAGGTCCTGACTTGACATAACTTCTCCTAACATCCCCACAAACAGCCATCCCCCTTCCTCTGTTTTGCTCTACTGATTCGCAAAACTTATTGATCGCCCCTCGTATCTGAACGTTTCGTACATCGGCTGTGTACATCCTCAACCGAGTATTCTGTCAATTTTACAAAAAATAGAATAAATATTAAAAAAACAGATTTAAAATTTAATAGAGTTCATTGGAAAAAAATTTAAAAAGTACATTTTTTACGAAAACAAAGGCAAACACTAACACTAAAACAAAAAACAATTAAATAAGCAAATTAATGAGAATTAGAAAATTGGCTTACCAGGCAGAGGTCCCTATATAGGATGGTGTCCTAGCAAGAGTGTGGTGAATGTGGGGAAATTAGATTTAGATAACTATTGTTGGCATGTTAGTTGGTTGTTTATGAAGGGAATAGTTGGTTATATTTCAAATAATTAATAAGAGAGTTGAAGATTGTGGTAGTTAAGTTTAGGGGTGAGTTTAGAAATCTAGAATGACTCCAGAATATCTAGATCATGACTATTAGGACTAGAATCCAAAATAGAGAATTCAGAGTCTGAAATGTGTGAATTGCAAGACATTGAATGGTTTCGAATGGAAGAAAGTTCAGGCGTAGTTAATGGTCTGTTAGTATAGTAGGAGAAACCTCGATGCTTACTAATCCTTAATTGAAGTTGGAGAGTGGTTTTACCCACGTAGCAAGCCTGGCAACCTGCACATAAAAACTGGTAAATCAATGAGGACCAAGGCATTTTGGATAGTTTTTCTTTATGGTTGAGAAAAGGTTTAATAGATAGACCGTTGATGGGAACAAAATGAAACTGACATTGGTGGTATTTCTTTACTAGCGACGACTGTAATTCATTTATTAATTTAGATGTAATAGGCCCAATGTAAGGTATTTTTATATAAATAGTCATTTGAGCTATTGTATAATTTATCAAAAAAAAACGTTTGGTAAGTTGGTCAAGAACTTGGGAAGGAAACAAATTAAAGTGACGAAACTTTCTAAGGTAAACAAGTTCTGGGTGGAACAAAGCCTAGTTTGAGCATATTTTGTAGGCCCGAAAAAGTCTACAAAAAATGGAAGAATATTAAATTTAAGGAAAGTAAAACTAAAGAAATTAGTGCCAAGTAGAGTGGTGGTAGGTTTGCGGTATACAGAGGTGGATAAATGATTATTAATACGGGTAATGTGTACGTCCAAAAATGAAAATTCCTCATTGGATTCATGTTCAAATTTATGTTCGGATGTTGATTGTTTAAATAATTATGGAATTGAAGGACATGCTCTTTTTCCCTGAAGAGGACAAAGCAATCGTCGACATACCCTTTATAAATGACGGGTTTAAATGATTCTGGGCTGTTTTCCATCCAGCATTTTTCATGATGACATAAAAAAGCGTTGGCAAAAGTAGGGCCTAGAGGGGACCCCATAGCCACGCCGTCTGTTTGTTTATACAAGTTATTGTTAAAAAGGAAAATGATATCTCCTACTGCAAGTTTGAGTAAATCTAAGAACTGCTTTCTCTCTAATCCTTTAAAGTTTTTCTGATTAGAAAAGAAACCATTATCAATAAGTTCACATTTTTCAATACCTGGTACATTGGTAAACAATGATTCAACATCAAAACTTGTAATATAATAATGAGCTAAATGAGAAGAGCCAGCATTAATAAAGTCAGCGAATTCAAAAGAATCACGTAAAGTATAATTATTCCTCGTAAGAGGTTCAAGAGGAGGGACAAGGAAATTACACAAGTTATATGTGGGTGTGCGAATAGCTGATAAGATTGGTCTAATTGGTAATCCAGGCCTGTGTGTTTTAGGGAAACCATAGAGGATACCTGGGACTGAGCCAGAGGCATGAAGATAATTATATGCGTACTCTAATAAGTCAAGATGTTTAGCTTTCGTAAGAATGTATTAGCTCTATCTTCCAATTTAATGATTAATTTAAAAGGGTCATCCCTAAGTTTAAGAAATTTAGTCTCCAAGTATGGTCAGAACTTTTGTCCACATAACAATCTTTAAGTAACAAAACAACACCTTTGCCTTTGTCAGGTTTACATATAACTAAGTTAGGAAGACACAAACTTTTCAGAATTTTTAAATCATTAAAAGAAAAAATAGAGTTCACAATTTTAAATGAATTGAACTTACGAAAGTAGGTATAAGAAATGGATTTATTATCAGTAAGGACGGAAGAAAAGTCACATTGCCAAGCGGGTAAGCTTTTGAGACAAGCTGATAGTCGTTCAAACTCAAGAAAATACTTGATAGAGCTAAGTTTGAAACGAGGTAATTTATAATCTACTCCGAGGGCTAAAATTCGCGTTTGATTATGATTAAATGAGACAGTGTTAAAATTAAATAGTACATTATCTGGATGGGATGAGAGATTAGGTTCTCCAAGATGACTAAGTTGGCGGTTCTGCCGCCCTATGCAACTAGAACGATAGCTATCTATATTACGATCTAGGAAATGAGAAAAGTATATAAAATCAAGGCGAGAAACTAATTGTTTAAAGGCTTTGTAACTTGAGCCCAATGAACAATCAAACTTAGCGATAAGGCGTTTTTTAAAATTAATTTCAGATGTTAACAAATCAATGGTCCAAGACCTATACTTAGCATTAGTCATTAGTTTTTTTACGGTAGAGCTTAAAACGCATGAACATAGGGACATAACTATAAGCAAAACATACTTGTAGAAAACGAAGGTAAAGTCTGGCCATACAAAGTTTTTTCCGTAGTTTTTCCAAGCTGCGAAAACATCTAAGAGTGGTTTCATTGAAGCGTGATCTAACAATCGAGCTAATGGGCCGATTCCTCGGGAAGCGCAAGCGTAATACGAAGAGTAAAGAGAACACGACGAATTTGAACGTTTCGTACATCGGCTGTGTACATCCTCAACAGAATATTCTGGCAATTTTACAAAAAATAGAATAAATATTAAAAAAAACATTTAAAATATAACAGTTAATTGGAGAAAATTAGAAAGAAAGATACATTTTTTACGAAAACAAAGGCAAACACAAACACTATATAAATATATATATATATATATATATATATATATATATATATATATATATATATATATATATATATATTTATATATATATATTTATATATATATATTTATATATATATATTTATATTTATATATATATATTTATATATATATATTATATATATATATATATATATATATATATATATATATATATATATATATATATATATATATATATATATATATATATATATATATATATATATATACACTGCGTCAAACATCAGGACACTTTCGTGCATCATTTCGAATGTGAAAAAAAACCTCCAAGAGCAGGGTTGGGAACTGAAATGAATATCGATTCGAGTTTTGATTTGAGTTTGACATTTTTAAAAATATCAATTCGGATTTCGATTCGAATTCTCTATATTTTCTTTTCTGCTTTTCGATTTTTTAATATGGATTTGGATTCGAATTCGATTCGAGTTCGAGTTCCGCCTGCATTTCAAATGCTTACATCTATTATTCCAGAGTTTTAGATGCTTTTCCCTCGTAAAATATAATTTATAACGAAGTAACTTATAAAACCTTTTCCTCTCTTATTACACATTTTCCTTGAGTTAAGGTAAATTGGTTATTTACTGTGTTATTTCTTGTTTACTATAGCTATCCATATGTACCAGATGCCCAAATTCACTGTTTTTCTATTGAAATTAATGGGTAAAATATTCGCAAAGTCCCAATGCACGGGAACCGTATGTAAGGATGAAAAAACCGCAATTAAATGGAAGTTTTTAATGGGATATTACATACTACATTTTTTTTCTATTGAAATATTATGCAATAAAAATACAGAATACAAAATTCAGAACCCACGAAGCATTTTTAAACATTGTACATTAAAACATTGTGCAAAAAACTTTGAACAGGAACAAAGACTACTTTTTTGACAGAAATTGCCACGGCTGTTTTATATATGTTTCTGCCTTATAAAAGCGTGTTTCTGTTATCGCGCTAAAGATTACTTTGTAATTTAGCGGAGTCGCACCGGAAACAAACGTCGCAGTCGCAAGTCGCACTGAGGGGGGCGCCAAAGTCGCACAGTCAAAGTTTCATCTGAAAAAATTAAAGCTGCGCCAAGCTATGATATTATGCAATAAACATACAGAATACAAATTATATCTTATAAGAACAACTTAAGCTCTTTTAAAAACAAACTTGACAGCCTTACTGTGAATATATTTGACATAAATTTAAATTCAAAATCATTTAGGGATTTAAAAACTCAGAACAAAAGAAAGGTTTAGCTTTGGGTCATTCTGTCATTATCAAAACAAGATTACGACTAGGATTAGGATGAGAGATTAAAATATACATTTACCTATTATTCACAAGTTAAACCACTGTTATTTCTTGGAATTCCTAAATTATTTTATTAATGATACTCAACATTTTCGCTTCAAACTTATATTTATAATCGATTCAAGTTATAAATCGATTTTTTTTCATTCTTTTCGGTTCGAGTATTCAAAAAAATTTCAGTTCGAATTTTATTTTTCGATTCAAGTTTGAAAATTTATAGATTTTAAAGGTTTATCGATTCGAATTCGATTTGATTTCTTAGCACTGATTATATATATATATATATATATATATATATATATATATATATATATATATATATATATATATATATATATATATATATATATATATATATATATATATTATACCAATGTCACCAATGAAGGCTATTATGCTCATTGGATTCGATCAGCATTACTAATGCGTTCGATTACATCACTTCGTTTAACATTTATTCCCTCCATGACAAAGGGATCTAGGCTCACTAACTTCAGCCTTTCATCTTATAAAAACTTTATCTTCACGAATAAAGTTATATTTTCATCAAGTTGATTATAAAAATCCAAATACGAAATATTGGTGGACACTCTCAAGAAAGAACGGACCCGTCTCGCTATATATATATATATATATATATATATATATCTATATATATATATATATATATCTATATATATATATATATATATATATATATATATATATATATATATATATATATATATATATATATTGTGACTGCTCAAAACGGGCCTGCACAAACCTTTTGTGATATATCCTTCATTTATTCACTAATCACCCTTACTTTGCAGGACATGTCAGAAGCAACGACTGTGAACACAACTAGATCTCAATGGGAGCTTCAGCAAAGAATATACTGCGTCAAACATTACTCCCAGACAGTCTCGTTCAAAAAGGTGCAGGACACTTTCGTGCATCATTTCGAATGTGAAAAAAAAACATCCAAGAGCAGAATTCAGGATAGGATGGACCACTTCGAGAAATATGGGACAGTAGAGAACCTAAATGCAGCCTGTGACAACCGTCCAAGCCATTCACGACGCCCCAGGAAGCATAGAGCTGAGCTGGTCGAGAGCATGTTCAGCAGAGTCCAAAACACTCTGTACGCAAGCGAAGTCAGTCTTTCGTTATATCTCGTGAGACTTGCAGGAGAGTGTTGTAATTGATGTAAAGGCCTATCCATACAGAATACAAACGAAGCAGACCCTTATAGCCTCAGACAAGGAACAGAGAAAGGCTATGAAAGTCAAGATACTGGAGAAGATTCAGGAGACCCCAACTTTCCTTAACTTCCTTTGGACCTCAGATGAAGCTCACTTCCATCTTGAAGGAAAGGTAAACTCGAAGACAAATGTCTTCTGGGCGACCTTCAAACCAAATAATGTAGCCACCAAGCCCCTACACTCTCTTAAGTGCACGTTATGAGCTGCAATCTCAGCCAGAGGCATCATTGGACCATTCTTCTTCGAGGAATCTGGCGCGACAGTGACATTCACCAACGAGCGGTATGTTGAGGTCCTCAAAACCTTTAAGAGGGAACTATAGACCCTGTTCCCGTCGCTTATGGGGAAGTTCTGGTTTCAGCAAGATGGTGAAAGCTCTCACGCCTTAAACCTGTCATGAGATTGGCTGAAAGAGAACTTTGGTGGCCGTGCAATCAGTTTAAAGACTGATTTTGAGTGGGCACCTCACAGCCCAGACCTTAGCCACCCAGAGTTCTTTCTCTGAGGCTACCTTAAAGACAGAGTGTACGCAAAGAGACCAGGACCATCACGGAACTTAAGGAAGTCATCAGAGAGGAGATCAGAGCCATTAGTCGGTTGGTTTGTAAGGACATCATGGACAACTTTGCGCTGCGCCTCAAGAAATGCACTGAGCTAAATGGAGGTCATCTCGAACACGTGCTCTAGAATAAAGAAGAAAAGTCCAAAGACTCTCATGTTTTGATATGATGTTTTTAAACTCGATAAACTAGTTATCACTAAAGTTTCATTCACTCCTTGCAGAAAATTAAGAAATGAGGCCTATCGAAAATTGGGGCCGGTTTTGTGGGTGTCACCCTGTATATACCGTAGCATTATTAGATAACTAATCTACTTCAGGTTGAGCGTGACATCCTTCCTCCTTGAACTGGGAGCCAACATTCTAAGATATACCATCCACCAGCCCCCCAAAACTGGTTTCAAAGTTACTTTTCGATGCTCCCAGTTCGAGGACGAAGGATGCCACGCTGGACCTGAAGTAGATCAGTTGTCTAATGATGCCACGTCATTAACTATACCAATTTGTTTTAAATTTTATTCCATATATATATATATATATATATATATATATATATATATATATATATATATATATATATATATACAGTGTGTGCAATAAATATCCGATACATGGTCAAAAGTTTATTTACCATAGTTACATAACAGCAAAGTAATCGAAAATTGAACATCTTATGTATTCTGTACGTTAACTAAAAATTGGTATCATATTGTTTAGTTTAGTTTAAGGGAAAACAAGGTGGCAGTTCCCCAATCCTAATGGATTCTTAATGGCAACACTGTTAAAACGGGGTCGCCCTAAAAAAGTCAGAAGAGGACCTCAATAAAAATGGGGAAAAGCAAAGGATTAGAAAAAAAACAGTACAACACACAGAGACGTACACTTAAATTACGGGAATCCAGCACGCATTCTAGAAACAAGGGCAGCTGGGGCTAAGGAGGGCACAGAATAATAGATAAAACTAAACACAAAAAAGGAAAGAATTTATAAAAGGGATTAAACCCCACTTCGTGATAGAAATGTAAGGAGGGAGGATGACCAAAGAGAGTCCTCTGTTTAAATAAGCGAAGTCGAGCAGGGAAGGCGACGCCAGAAAGGGTAGGGAAGCAAGAATTTCGGAGAGAAGCAAGGCGGGGACAAACTACTAAAATGTGACCCACAGATAGTTCACCACCGCAAAAGGGGCAACCAGGGAAAACTCGGCCTCCACCCGAAACTAAATAGCCATGGGTGAGTCGCGTGTGCCCAATTCGCAACCGGCAAAGAACAACCTCCCAAGACCGGAGTCGCTGAGAGTTAGAGGACCAGGAACGGACATAGCGTTTAATAAGGGATAGCTTAGAAGAGGGGAACGAATCCCATTCTCTCTGCCACAAACAAAAGACATACGCCCTGATTATGGGGTAGGAATCCCTTCCTGTAACGGGAGGCATTTATGACCAGCCAGGAGCGACTCCGTTCAACCACAGGGTGTGTGGATGTAAAAGAACGAACTGCCTCTAAAGCAGGCGGGAAATCGCTAAAAACAATAAAATCTGAAGAATTGAATCAAATTAAAAGCCAAAAGAATGCTGTCAACTCTGCGGCAAAAACGGATGCTACAGGACAGAGGAGGGACCAAAGAGACTCCGTAGAGGACACGGCGGCTGCCCCAGTACCGAGGTCCGAGTTCGAGCTGTCAGTATAGATGGAACGTTGGTGAGCATGAGAACACGCATGTTCAAGAAACAGGCACTTTAATAGACTCGAGTCAGTATACCCTTTCTCGAAATGCCAAAAAGCAGTACAAACCTCAGGAGGGCGGACTCCCCAACACAGAGCCGGCGGGAATGGGAGGGCCAACGATCCGGGAACACCCAGGGAGGAGAGATGGTCTACAACCCGGAGTTCCAGAGGTCGGGGTAGAGATGGCCTCCGATTAAAAGATGCAGAAGAGGACGGGGCAAAAAGGCACTCATGGACTGGAGATGAAGGGTATTGCTGAACACGAAACAGGAATCGTAGGCACACCTGCAGCCGGTGGTATCGCAAGAGAAGCACGCCGCCCTCAACAAAGAAGCTATGGATAGGCGAGGTGTGAAAGGCTCAACTACTAAGACGGGCCCAAGACAAACGAACAGGGTCAAGTATCTTCAAGGCTGAGGGAGACGCTGAAGAATACACCTGGCAACCGTAGTCCACCCGGGATTGGACCATTGCCGAATAAAGCGACCACAAGGTGCGCCTATCACCACCTCAAGTGGTGTGAGGTAAAACCCTAAGCAAATCCATAGCCTTCGAACAGGACGCCCTCAAGCGATGCAAATGGGGAACTCAAGTGAGCTTGCTATCAAGCGTTAATCCCAAGAACTTAAAAACGGAGACATATTCAATCGCTGTGCCATCCAAGAAGAGGGGAGGGGGACCAAGGACACCACGACCCCGATAAAAATGCATGGCCTTCGTTTTTGTGACCGAAAAACGGAAACCCTCTGAGACAGCACGACCCGACACAGCATCAATTGCCAGCTGTAATCGACGGGCAGCGGAAGGCAAGTGGGGATATGAACAAAACAATGCCAAGTCATCCACAAAGAGGGGAGACAAAGCCCCCTCCGGAAGAGTGGACACCAGACTATTAATGGCAACGGCGAAACATGTCACACTTAAAACACACCCTTGGGGAACACCCTCCTCTTGAATTCGCAAGCCTGAGAAAGCATCTCCAATACGGACCTTAAAATTACGGGACGATAAAAATTCTTGAATAAAAACCGGTAAAAATCCCCTCATACCCTTTATCTCCAGGTGATATCGTAGGTCTTCTGAATGTCTAAGAACATTGCTAACACCTGATGCCTGGAGAAAAAGGCCCGTAAAACGGAGTCTTCCAAACGAATGAGGTGGTCAAGAGTACTACGACCGCTGCAAAAACCGCACTGAAATGGAGAGAGGAGCGAGATGGACTCCAAAAACCAAGTAAGGCGAACTTGAACCATCTTCTCGAATAACTTTATAAGGCAGCTCGTAAGAGCAATCTAGCGATAGTCACTGGGGTCCAAACCGTCCCTACGTGGCTTGAGAAAGGGTAGAATAACCACCACACGCCAGGAGGACGGATAAATTCCTTTGACCCAAAGCAGGTTGTAGAGGTCAACCAAAAATAACTCTGAGTGGGGATGGAGACGACGGAGAAAGTCGTATTGGGTGCAATCATCACCGGGAGAGGTAGAGCCACAGTGAGACAAAGTATCCCGCAGCTCATAGACGGAGAAGAGAGCATTATGAGAGTAGTTGGCGCACGTGGTAAAATCTAAAAGGCGAGACTCTATGGCGACCTTATGACGAGAAACCGTCAAAGATAGCTACCAGCGCTACTCACCGAAGCAAAATGGTCAGCCAGAGCTTCGCTGACTAACCCGGGCATCGGACACAAGCGAGCCTCCGATGTCCAGAGTGGGGATGGCATGACCAGCGTAGCGACCACGGATCTTATTGACCCGCTTCCAAACCCGAGTTAGTGGCGTGGACGAAGAAATGGAAGATAAGTACCAGCGCCAAGCTCACGGCGGGCACGATGGAGGGTCCTTTGGCGGATGGCACGAGTCAGGTTCCAATCGACCCTATTCAAGATGGTCGGGTTCCGCCTATAACGGGAATGGGACAACTGATAGGCAGAAATAGCCGACGCGCAATCCTTCGACCACCAGGAGACGGTGGAGCGCCCCACAACAGGGCACCTCCGCGAAACAAAGCTCTCAGCAGCCTTTAAAATATGAGTAGTAAAATATGAGACCGCTGAATCTACGGTATCGAAGGAAACCCGGGAGGCATCAATAAAGGAAGCCTCCCAGAACCCAACTCAACTTGCTCGCCGAAGATTCAAACGAGGAGGGAGGGAAAGGCGCAGGTCAGGAAGGGCGGCCGACAAGACTATCAGGAAGTGATCACTCCCGGAAAGGTCGTCCCGAATCGACCACCGGAAGTCAAGGAAACAGTCGGGCGAACATAAGGACAAGTCTACAGCACTAAAAGAATATGTTTAAGTATGGTAAGAAGTTAAATCGCAGGAATTTAAAAGACAAAGGGAATCGGATAATGAGAGGGACTCAACTACTCCGCCCCGGAGAATACGGGCAGTATTACTCCAAGATGGGTGGCGAGCATTAAAATCACCAAGTAATAAAAATGGGGTAGGTAACTGACTTGTGAGCTCTAAAAGATCAGACCGACTCAAACTAAAATCCGAGGGGATGTACACAGAACAAACGGTTAAAAGCTTGGAAATAAAAACCCCTCGCATCAACAGCCTGCAAGGTAGTACGGAGGGAAAGTGGCGCAGAGAATAGCGAAGAAGAAATGAAAAAAGAAGCACCACCATGAGACACGCCCCCTGCCGGGGGAATTGAATTAAACACCCGGAAGTGCGGAAGTGCCGGGAAGGAGCGAGCCCCAAGCTTATTTTTTTTCAAACAGACCACCAAGGGCCGAAGGCTAGAAAGCAAGACTGGAGTTCCTTTCACTTGGGGAGAACCCCTTGACAATTTCACTGTAGGATGACAAACATTACTGTCGTCTCGACACCAACGTAAGGATTCTAGTGAGGGAGACCGGCAAAGATTCCCGACTACTAGAAGGCCCATAAGGGGCAAGAGACAAATTGCGATGAGCCGGGGACGTACCAGGCACGGACTTGGCAGTGTTAACGGCGGGAGGCGACAGCTGAGAGCCAGACCGAATCCCCAACGTGGAGCGCTCATGTCCCGGAGGGAAAGAGAGATCGAGCAGAGACGAACGAGAACTAAGATGCGAAGAAGATGGAACAGACGGTGGAACATGGGCAGAGGGTGAGAAGGGAACAGGGTCAGAGGTAAGAAGGGAATTGGATCAGATGGGGAGGAAGGAGCAGGGTCAGAGGGTGAGGAGGGAACAGGTTCAGAAGGAGATGAAGGAACAGGGGTAGGAGGCAAGGGAGACGAAACTGGGGTAGGAGACATAGAAGACTGCACAGAGGTAATGGGCAAGAAAGAAGGGACCGGGGAGGAGGCAAAGAAGACGGAACCGACTGAACTTCTGCCCAGACAATGACATCGGTGATGCCAACGGGGGAGGCCAGCAAAGAGCAGGGAGGAGAAGACATCAAAACAGAGGACGCCTCAACTACCAACTTGGGGGCCAAACCAGCCTCATCAGAGGCAGCGCGCTTGGACTCCAAATGGGATGAGGAGGGACCCTTCCATTTGCGCAGAAGCAAAGGAACGGAAGGAACAGCAAGAGACAGACGCCTGGAGGAACTGCCGGGTATCCTCCAGCGTCTCGGCTCGGTCGGTCTCACGGTCCGCGACAGAGGGAGGAACATGAGGAGAGACCAATGACAAAGGAAAGGGCACACCGAAGGAACCGTGAGGAGGGACCAAAGGCAGTGGAGAAGGGCAACAGAAGGACCGCGAGAAGACAAAGGAGGAGTGGGACGACCGAGAGGAGGAAGGCGGGAACCTGCCTCCCGGAGGACGTCAGAGAAGAGACGGCCGGAGGGGGCGAGTTGGCCCCGCACCCAACGGCGGGCCTCACGGAAGTCCAGCTTGAGGAAGTCCCGAAGAGCCAGGAACTCTTTCTCAAAAAGGAATACGGGACAAGAACGCGAAGCCACGTTATGGGAACCTTCACAATTGGCGAAACATTCAAGATTCCCACAAGAGGAGCCATGATACGCCAACGCACAGGCCACACAGCGACGAGCCTGCCTACAATTGCTGCTCATATGGCCAAACTGGTGGCAATTAAAACAACGTTTGGGGAGCTCTACATAACGGGACACAGGGACATGAAGATAACCAGCACCAACAAACTGGGGCAGATCCTGACGCTCAAAGGCGACGATGAGCGTACTCGTAGGAACCTTAGCGGGACCAACAGACTTAGAAACCCTATAAACGTCCGTAACCCACTGGGACGAAAGTTTATCTTTTAGTCTCGAAACATCATATTGCAATAATTCGTTGGAGCGAATCACTCCCTTAACAAAATTAAGGCGAGGGTGGGGCACAACCGAAACCGAGACCTCCGAAAGAGAGGACAAATCCCGCACGGCACCACACTGCTCTCGCGAAGATACCCAACCGCTAAATCGCCACTACCACGGGCCCACATACGGCGGGACGCACCACAGCTAACCTAAAACTACTCATTCAAATCAAACACGTCCAATTTAGAAAGTGAAGACCCGGAACTGGAATTCAGCACCAGGAAACGAGGATAATCGAAATCAGGATCTATCTCTTCTGCGAAGGGATCTAACAAGCGCACAAAAGAGGACTTATTGACAGGCGTAGTACGGGACCTAGAGTCACACTATACCGTCAAGACACCTACTCGGAGCGCCGGCCCAACCAGAAGGGTAAGCCCGTTGCCCCCTCACCTAACTATCGTTTTAAAAATGGCCGGCCAGCCTTGGAAATTTACCGTACTGGTTGGTAAAGCAAAGATCCCCCAAGAGCGCTACGCCGGCTCAGGCACCCACCAACCAACACAGGCAGGACCAGCTAAATGGTCGCGCACCCTGATGGACACTCTGATACACCGAGATCGACAAACAAACGTAGATTGAAGGACGATGCAGGGTGAAAGAGAATTGGTACAGAAGATGAAGCAGGGGTTAGCAGAAGAAGAAAGAGGATGCCAAGCTGGGGCCGGACGGGGCGCTGAGTCCCATCAGCACCGCAGCTAGGAGAGAAAATCGCCGTGCCCCTTACGAGGGGTATCATATTGCAAATATTTGTAGGTATTCTTGGCATATTCTTTTTAAATTTGTTAGAGTTCTTGGGTCCCTTTTCTGAATCTTTAGTTTTAATTCTCGCCACAAGTTCTCGATACGATTTAGGTCTGGCGACTGAATTGGCCATCCCAAAACCTTTATTTTCATCTGCTGAAACCACGCTGCAGTGCCCTTGGCTGTATGTTTTGGATCGTTGTCCTGCTGTAATGTCCATCCTCTTGGCAACTTCAAGTCGTCTGCAGAGTGTAAGAGATTATCATCCAGAATCCTGCGATACATCTGAGCATTCTTTTTTCCTTCAATAATATGGAGTCTTCCAGGACCTGCAGAGGAGAAGCAGCCCCATACCATTATGCCTCCTCCTCCAAACTTCACTGTTGAGATTATATTTTTAGGATCATGCACTGAGTTTTTCTGCCTCCAAACGTGACTAATACTATTCCGCCCAAATAACTCATCTTCGTCTCGTACAGCGTCCCCAAAACTTCAGACGATTTCTGACATGAATTGGTTTCAGCAAAGGTCTCTTTCTTGGTGTGCGAGAATGGAATCCCTCGTTCCTAAGAACTGCTCTAATTGTACTTTTGCATACATTTGTCCGAGCTGCTTCCAAATCTTTCTGAAGTTCAAATCGAGTCACTCGAGGATTCTTCTTTACTTTATGGACTATATTTTTTAGCCGCACGGTTTGAAATTTTAGATAGACGCCCTGAACGTGGTAGACTTACAGTGGACTGATATGACGTGAACCGGCGAATCGTGTCACCAATGGTTGAGATTGGTATTTTTAGCATATAATAAATTTTTCTATAGCCCAAACCACTTTTATGTAACTGAACAATTAGATATCTGCTCGTTTTGGGCAATTCTTTCGTCTTCGCCATATTAGAATTAGAGTGTTAAACGATGACCTCCTTCTCATGCAGCTCTCAGACACTGATTGAGGTCCGCTGTTTCACGTGGACGAGGTAGATTATTTTTCTAGAAAGTTCTACAACATTCCTGTCACATAAACCACTCTGGAATGTTTGAGAACTATTTATTATCGGTTTAAAACTAATTTTGTTGGTGTGTTGGATACTCTTTGAGGCAATAATCTAACACTTTTGTCGCTATAATATCAATGCTTTATTATATGTGTATTCTAATACCGAATTTGTATTCAACGTACAAAATACATAAGATATTCAATTTTCGATTACTTTGCTGTTGTGTAACTATGGTAAATAAACTTTTGACCATGTATCGGATATTTATTGCACCCACTGTATATATATATATATATATATATATATATATATATATATATATATATATATATATATATATATATATATATATAATTTGAAGGATGAACAAAAGGACGTATAAAGGGAAATTCATTTCATTTTCTTGATACAACGTTTCGGGTGGAACTTTTCACCCATCTTCGGGTACTGGAAATACAATTCGTGGAAAACAATTTAAGTTAGAGTTAAACAGATAATCAAAATGATTAATTTATGGAAAGTATTTAATGTTTATTAAAGGGGGGAAGTAGCGATAAATTTACATGTAATTGATATTTTTGGATTATTAAGTTGCGAGTTAAAAATTAACGATTGGGGAAACACAGGAAACACATCAGGATAAACCAACCTTAAACAATCAGCCGTTAGAGGATAACTGGGGAGAAAGGGCGAGGAGCGTAAGAAGAAAGAGAAGGTTAGGAGGTTGGTATTATTTTTGTTTACAGTAGAAGTAGTGGGTGAGAAGAAGAATCAGAATTTAAAATATAGGCAGTACGGTGTGGCCGATGAGGGCGAGGTTCTGTTCCCATTTGGGTGTTCGCCACAGGACAGGAAAGGTTCTCTCTACGAAAGAATTCTCACCTGTTAGGCTTCACTCACTTAATTGTAAAACCGAAATCACAACGGACGATTTTAAAATCTTAAAACCACCCCTGATCCCATATCATTAAGGATTCTTGAATCCATGTATATTAAATACCTTTCTCCTTCCTTAAATTCCGATTCCTCTTCTCACCCACTACTTTTACTCTAAACAAAAATAATACCAACCTCCTAACCTCTTTCTTCTTACGCTCCTCGCCCTTTCTCCCCAGTTATCCTCTAACGGCTGATTGTTTAAGGTTGGTTTATCCTGATGTGTTTCCTGTGTTTCTCCAATCGTTAATTTTTAACTCGCAACATAATAATCCAAAAATATCAATTACATATAAATTTATCGCTACCCCCTTCCTTAATAAACATTAAATACTTTCCATAAATTCACCATTTTGTTTATCTGTTTAACTCTAACTTAAATTGATTTCCACGAATTGTATTTCCAGTACCCGAAGATGGGTGAAAAGTTCCACCCGAAACGTTGTATCAAGAAAATGAAATGAATTTCCCCATATACGTCCTTTCGTTCATCCTTTAAATTAAATTGAAGCTCCATAGGAGAAGCCCTAACCAATATTTAATATATATATATATATATATATATATATATATATATATATATATATATATGGGAAATATCACGAAAGTTAGCGCGTGATAACTATAAATATGAATATGTACCACGGAAGGAAACTGAATAAAAAGCGGATTGGAGTTAGTACTTTCGTCTACTCGACATTTTCAAACTCAATGGTAAGAAAAATAAGTCACTCAGTATTTATACAAAGCATGTTTCCCTGGGATGAGGTGGACATTTTAATGCTATCAGATAAGTCGGATTTTAGAAAAAGTGATAAAATTGAATCTAACGAAAACAGCCCTGGGCTAATGTTGAGATTACTCTCCTTTGTGTGGGAGATTAAAAATGATTCCAGTATATTTCTCTTTATAAAATCATTACTATGGATTATAGTATCAGTTTTTGACCAGTTAATTCCGTGTCCCATCTTGTAATTGTAGACAGCTAAGGCATTATTCAGATAACCCTTAATTACTGCATTTTTGTGTTGTTGGGTCCTTATGGAAACATTTTGGGAAGTTTGTCCTACATAGAATAAATTACAATCTAAACATGGAATTCGGTAAATTACATTATTATCATTATTGGGGCTATGCTTTATTAAGAGATTTTTTAATGTATGATTGTATTTAAAGGCTACCTTAATATTAAGTTGTTTTAGAATGGGCAGTACAGACATAAAATCATCATTATAGGGTAAAATTAATAGGTTTTTACGAGGTTCTATTGTCTCTAATTTACAATTAAAAATGTTTTTTTGGCTATATTCATACATTTTTCTAGAAAGTAATTTGGGTAGCATAAATTGGTAGCAATATCTTCAATTTTTGTGTATTCTTTATCTATATAGTCGGGACTACATATTCGAAGACCTCTAAGATACATGGAGGAAAAAACAGCAGATTTTATATTTTTGGCATGACTTGAATAAAAATGGACATAAAATAAATTATTTGTCGGTTTCCTATAAACAGTATTTCAAATATATGTGGTTCTCTAATTATTAGGACATCCAAAAATGGAAGGCCCTTATTTACTTCCTTTTCTACGGGGAATTTAATTGACGGAACCAATGTGTTGATAATTAAAAGAAAACTATCGATGTCAAAATTGTTGTTTAAAATTACCAGGATGTCGTCAACATACCGGAACCAAACAATTTGAGTAGACCAAAGAGGGAGGATCAACCTAGTTTAAAAAAATTCCATATATAAATTTGACAATAAGGGAGATAAGGGATTACCCATAGCCATACCAAACACTTGTTCATAGAATTTGCCGTTGAAACTAAATTTACATTTTTTAATACATAAACAAATAAACTCATTGATCTTATTGGTTAGTAAAGGGAGGTCATAAGCATTTAGAATAGAGGCTAGGAAGTCTAATAAGTCATCAACGGCACTTTGGTGAATAATGAGGTGACATCAAAACTGACTAGTCTCAGATCTGATGTTACCCTCATATTGTTTAATTTATTGCAAAGGTCAAGGGAATTTTTTATATGCGAAGGGGATATAGTTCCTAAGATAGGGGAAAGTAAATTTACTAAGTATTTTGAAAGTTTATATTGGATTGAACCAGTGGCATTTATGAGTGGTCTTATTGGGTTTCCTGGTTTATGAGTTTTATTAGGCCATACAAATAGGGTAAAGAAGAGCCACTAGAATAGACAGAGTCTATAATTGATTTGTGTTTTTTTAAAGTGGTTTTTACGTCTCTATTAAAACATTTAATTACGTCATCTCAGGGATCCTTACTTAACGGAAGGTATGAAGACCTATCGGATAATAAGGTGGACATTTGTTCTAAATACGTTGTTTTGTTTATTATAACAAACGTGTTAGATTTATCAGCTTTTGTAATGTGCAAGTCTTGGTCCATTTGGGGGGATTTAAGTGCTGATATAAATATTTTCGGAAAAGTGTGTAAGTTTTTACACATATTACTCACTACTGAATAAACAATACCTTTTGCAATGTCTATGTGGTTTTGAGTTACGTTCTTATTTTTTCTCCAATCTTGCCACAGCAGCGGCAATGTCGACACTTTAAGGTTTTTTATTTATTGAAAACGACAATCCATATCCTAAGGCGTGCCTTACATCTGTATGATGTAAATTTAGTTTCAACGGCAAATTCTATGAACAAGTGTTTGGTATGGCTATGGGGAATCTCTTATCTCCCTTATTGTCAAATTTATATATGGAATTTTTAGAAACTAGGTTGATCCTCCCTCTTTGGTCTACTCAAATTGTTTGGTTCCGGTATGTTGACGACATCCTGGTAATTTTAAACAACAATTTTGACATCGATAGTTTTATTTTAATTATCAACACATTGGTTCCGTCAATTAAATTGACCGTAGAAAAGGAAGTAAATAAGAGCCTTCCATTTTTGGATGTTCTAATAATTAGAGAACCACATAGATTTAAATTTACTGTTTATAGGAAACCAACAAATAATTTATCTTATGTCCATTTTTATTCAAGTCATGCACAAAATATAAAATCTGCTGTTTTTTCCTCCATGTTAACTTAGGGGTCTTCGAATATGTAGTCCCGACTATATAGATAAAGAATACACAAAAATTGAAGATATTGCTACCAATTTATGCTACCCAAAGTACTTTCTAGAAAAATGTATGAATATAGCCAAAAAACATTTTTAATTGTAAATTAGAGACAATAGAACCTCGTAAAAACTTATTAATTTTACCCTATAATGATGATTTTATGTCTGTACTGCCCATTCTAAAACAACTTAATATTAAGGTAGCCTTTAAATACAACCATACATTAAAAAATCTCTTAATAAAGCATAGCCCCAATAATGATAATAATGTAATTTACCGAATTCCATGTTTAGATTGTAATTTATTCTATGTAGGACAAACTTCCCAAAATGTTTCCATAAGGACCCAACAACACAAAAATGCAGTAATTAAGGTTATCTGAATAATGCCTTAGCTGTCCACAATTTCAAGATGGGACACGGAATTAACTGGTCAAAAACTGATACTATAATCCATAGTAATGATTTTATAAAGAGAAATATCCTGGAATCATTTTTAATATCCGACACAAAGGAGAGTAATCTCAACATTACCAGGGTTGTTTTCGCTAGATCCAATTTTATCACTTTTTCTAAAATTCGACTTATCTGATAGCATTAAAATGCTGACCTCATAGGGAAACGTGCTTTGTATAAATACTGGGTGTCTTATTTTTCTTATCATTGAGTTTGGGTATTACCACATTGAACAGTAGGTCACATACTCAATTTCATCAAAATCGAACAATATTTACTGGTCGCTATATGGATCTTAACTTATTAATCTGCTGGTAAATTAATTTTTGGGGTAGAAATGAACAGTCTTTGCAAATACTAGTTTATTTGAAACAGATCTTGGTGTTGAAAGACAATTTTTCAAAAAAATATTTATATTCAAGTGAAAAGAAAATAGTTAAATGGCAAATGATTTCTTTTTGACACAAATTATAACTAAAATTGCTGATTAAACATTGATCCTTTTGAGCATTAGGGAAAATTTTTGTGATGTTTTGCCACAAGTCTGAGAAGCAACTGTTGCTGTTCTTCATCTTTTGCTAGAGATGCATTATACCATTTTATAAGTGCAATACCTCTTTCTGCTGGATCGTTAACAACCATTAAGTTAATCGCTCGACGTTGAAATTCTTGAAAGCACGTATTCTCTTCCCAAGAACTTGGGTTAGTCTTCAGGAATGTATCCTCTGCAAACTTGTATCCATCTTCCATTAGGAGACTGAAGATTAGCTTAGTTTTTTGAGTTACCAGTTCATGCAAGTCCAAATCATCGATGGTTTTTGTAAGATTCAATCGGCGAACAATTTTGGCGTTTTCATTACGTTGGAGATTGGAGACCATCTTCTGTTTGGTCTCAGCATTAATTCTATGATCGAAAAATGCAAGACGTTCTCTAAGATGCCAAATGTGTCTGTGAAGGCATGTGGTTGCTTCTTTAGATATTGTCTGATTTGGGTACTTTTGCAAAGTTTTAAGAAGCAGAATGTAAATTAAAGGAGCATTAATTCCAAAATGGGCTTCATTCCAAAAACGCGAGTAGACCAAAGCAATAAAAAGAGATCACTCTGTAATATTGGCCTTTTCACGTTCCGTTAGTTTCAGTTGATGCTTAAACAAGTATATTTTCAGGACATATATAGCCTTAGCCATCCAACGTGCATGATGAGTCGCTCCTGGCGTTCTTAATGTAACTTCTGTCTTATCAATGCCCCCAGGAAAGATGAGACTGAGTCGCAGCAATTCTTCATAATCGTCACGCAACTGACGAGATTTCAAAGCTTCCTGAAAATATGGTACCATTATGCATTACTGGATGGACGAATAAACTGCTATCCGCCTCTAAAAAAGAACCATTTTTAAGTGACGACCATTGTTCTTTAAAACGTTCAAAGAGACTCCTCTTTGGACCACTTGTAGGCCCAAGAAAAATATTGCAAGCACATGACAACATAATTCCGAAAATATGATGACGGCACGCAATCCAAACAAGCTCCCTTCCTAATACTTTCTCAATTATGGTACAGGCTCCTTTTTGTAAGCCTGTATTTGATGCAGTTGTGTCAAATACAAGGCCTTGAACTTCATCACGAAGATTCCAGTCATTAATTTAAGGAGTGCATGCCATAGCCTGTTCTTCTCCTGTTGCTCGTGTTATTTTTGACACACCAAGAAGTTTTTCCATTCCATTTACAGATACTATTGGGGCGATTCGTTCTACTGTTTCCTTTGCCCCATTAATAGCAGGTAGTAGTTTTCCATCCCAGTGAAGAAGGATCGGTCCTTCAACAGACAACGAAGCTTTGTCTTCATTGTATGTTGCCTCTCTTACTTGCTTTTTGGAACGTCGTATAGAACTCCTGGAAAGTGTCATAGCTGCAATATCCTAACCCAAGGCTTGTGCTATTGATCCAGCAACCATTGTTGCTTTTCTATCCGTAATATTTGCACGATCAAGAACAGCAGCTACACCTGAAGTTGTAAAAGTATTTTTTGAATTTGAAGGACTACATTGTGCATTCTTTTTCTAGTTGAAGAAGGTGGACAAAACTCTTTGTCTGCCGCAATTAAACTTTCTCCTTCAGATGATGATGACTCGAAATCTGCATGAGCAGCAGCCTCTGCTTGATTTTTAGAAGAATATACTTTTTTTTTGTATTGTAAAGCCTTCTGATGTCGATATCTTTGGCGGGATTCCTTGTCTGAAGTAATCTTATCATGGCACGACATACTGCAGGAGAATATGTTCTCTCTCTGTATCAACATAAATTGGCGGTCTTCTTCATTTTTTACCACATTTAAAGCATTTTTTGAGGCTATGTCAAGAAGTTTTAAAAGAGTAGATTCGAAACTACGCTCATTCATTCTACATAAGTACAGTTCGGTTTTGCCGTTCTTCTTCAAAGAAAGGTATTCTTCATACAACCTTGAGAGTTTCCTAACGCAAGAGTCTATTCGCTGTGTGGGAATTCGGGCTCTTTCCCATACTTTTATGACTTTTTTGCAAGCGAGGTTGTAACTATGTGTCAAAGTCATTGACTCCACTTGATGGTGGTACTGAACAACACGAAGCACATCACCACATGCTGGTAGTCTTGCATATGAAAGCTCACTAGTAGGATGTCCTAAAAGCCAGACTGCCGCAGATGAACGAGTACTTCCAGCTATAATCTGAAACAACAGAAATAAAAATTTATTGTAACTGAGTGAACTCACGGTTCCCCTCCATTTAGTTATACTTAGAAGATATTTTTTTTATACACTAAAATATCTAAATATTGAATATTCATGAACGAATATTGAACATTTGACATAAATAAATAGGCTCATGTGTTTGTAAAAAATTACGGCTGTCATGCTTAATTAATATATATATATATATATATATATATATATATATATATATATATATATATATATATATATATATATATATATATATATATATATTGCGAATTAAAATATGAAATAAAGTGTGTTAACATATAATTCTAATATTCTTTAAGTAAGTCTGATATTGATAAAAAACTGCAAATTATCTATGCACTGAATAAACAAAGTATATTACTTACCTAAATAATTATATATATACTTGCATAAACCAGCACTTGTATTCACTTGTATTACGTCAACAGTTAAACTTCAAACTACAAATGAACAATTAATCAATCCTCGCTGACTTATTTAGGAAATGGTGCGATTGCATCACCATTTGAAACGAGAGGGCATTATTGCGTCATCACTTTCCCATTGGGCTCAGAAATCAACAAGCTGAAACAACAATTATTATTACATCATACGCCCAGTATGTGAATGTCATTCCACTTTTCAGATAATGCAATATCTTGATTTTTTTTGCGAATTATTGTAATTCATAAGGAATGAGTTATCAATGACCAATATATGATAGTATATAAGTAACAACCAATAAATGCCTACTATTAAAAAGTTGCAATATTTTGACTGAAATTTAAAAATATGGAGACACATACTCGTAGCGACCTCTAAATATTCACCAATTTAGTCAATATTTTGTATCATCTCTTTTAACATCTTATAGCATAATTTTAGCCGTGCGGAGAACATTTCCAACTAATTAAAATTTTTTGCATATATTTTTGGACCACCCTAAAATATATATATATATATATATATATCACCAATGAATGGTATGGGCTACGGCATAGCCGATTGGGAACGATATTGCTATTTTAATCAAAGATAGGCTCCCCGGGGCTGGTGTCACGGGATGAAAGTCTTTAACACTCCTTGGTTCGGACCCCACGTTAAGTTGGTTCCAACAGAAATTAAGGTTCTAAAAAGAGAGTAAATCCGTGTTAAAAATTATAAAAGAGAAAAAACATACTAATGAGTAGGCCTCTTCCTAAATCTAATTATCCACGTTGCTTTGCTATAATAAGACAGGCAGGCTTCTTGGTGTACGTGCCTAGTGTTGCAAGGCCGTCATATTTTTAAAGCTTTTTATAATATTCAAATTGATCATGATAAATTTGTAAATGATCTCATAGGAAAAAAAGAGTAGCAAATAAATTAATAATTTTATTGTATTCATATATGAATTTGACATTTTGGAGTGATCTGAAGGCCTAAGTTTTTGGTTTCACTATTTTACATGTCTCAATTGATAGCAACCATGTCCCTTAATAAGAATACGGTGCTGCGACAGAACCGAGATTAAAAAAAAATAAATCACGTTGTTTTTATTTACAATATCCCTACTAAAACTTGGACCTGGCGGATTAACGTACTTGACCCACCCGGGTGCCCCGAGAAGTGGTGCTCCTCAGTCATCCTGCCTCGTCGTTTTCATCTCTTTTGAATCTCTTATCCTTTCCGCGCCTGTATAGACCCGTGAAAGGTGAAAAAGGCGTAAAATCTAAAAATAAACAACCCCTCAAAACGTATATGTTATTAACGGGAACAAAATTAGGATTTTTCTTAATATTACTTTCACTTAATGACTCATGTGTACACATTTCTCAGAATTTGTGTACAACAATTTAAATTTGAAGCGATTTATTAAACATATATTACGAATTTGTTGGTTAGGCAGACCTAGTCTATTTTATTGCCATTACTTTATCATATTTGCATTCTTCTACGAGAGAGTATGAGAGAGGACCAGTTGACACTCGTGCGCTTATTGTATTTTTTTTTAGTCTCTATAAGTTACTATGTCGGTTCGTAGGTCGAAAGTCAGATGGTAACCATTTTACTTTTTAATGTTCTTCGGCAATAACATCGTAAATATTCGGTGGATCCTAACGTAATTTGAAACCTTTATGTTGTTTTACATTGTCTTTCGAATGATATAATTGCCGATGTCATACCAAGGTTAGTCCGGGAATTATTTGGCAATAACATCGTAACTATTCGGTCGATTCTAACGAAATTTGAAACCCTTATGTTGTTTTACATTCTCTTTCAAATGATATAATTGCCAATGTCATCCCAAGGTTAGTCTGGGAGCTATTAAAAGAAAAATAACTATGGGTCGGATTTCCCCACTTGTTGGAAGTTTTGAAGGTCATAAGGTCATATGATCTCGAGGTCATAAGTCCGAGACTTGAGAGCACGCGACTTAGATCTATTGACCTCGTCTTCTGTGCGTGAACCATAGGGTTACTATTACACTATTATACTATTATTCTTCTTAAATTTCCTACGTAGTTAATATATATTGCAGTGATTATTCATCTATAATAGAGAAGCAAATCTTGATGGCTTCTTTTTACCTTAGAATTGATGCAATCATTTTTTTAACTCAATAAATACGAAGAAATAAGCATGAAATTCGTTTTAAGGAATTGGAAAAAAGGCAACTAACAAACAAATAGGTTAAAAACCCTATTAAAAGGGGTACCTATTGTAAATTTTTACTCTTTCTATACCTTTTGTGTCAGCTTTCTTGCACATACGAACCGTTGAATTGACTTAATAATCATCTGATCATCAATTAAATGGTATATTTTCATTTTCGTCTTCCAATTCATAGCCTAAATAGAACAAAAATACATCATTCGATGATGTTCCAACGAAGGTTCTAAAGGATTAAAGTAAGGATTTTGGTTTTCTTTATCTTTAGTTTCGTTACTTTTGATGTTCGAAAATGAAAAAGAAAAATATTGAATGAAAAATAATTTTTTCTGATTTCCATCAAGAAATTCTGTATTTGCCTCTTCCATCACATGTTTTTTTTACAGTACAAGGAATTGGCAAGTTAGTTGGTTAGTCAGTGCCAAAGGTGGGCGTTATCGCGACAACGATATCGGGTTATCGGTTATCCGATTTTTTTCGCGTTATCGATTCATCGGTATCGCCGATACTTTTGGTTCCAAACTAGCGATAATCGATAATTTCAGTATTTGGTTCCAGTTTAGCACAGGGGCGAGCTGCGCGTGCTTTGGAGGCAGAGATATTTAGGTCCAAACTGGAAGGAGGATCCTCAAACCTATGAGGAGATGAAGGAGAGCCTCACCAGGTAAGAAACTAAGAGACAGTATTCAAATATTATTACTATTGTATTATAAAATAACGCTATATATAGTCAATAATCAATATTGTATTATAATTTTGGATTAATCGATTTATCACCTTATCGAGCGATAAATTTATCGCCAGTTATCGATTATCGGTTATCGTTATCGATTTATCGGTTATCGCGATACATTTTTTGTTATCATGGAAGGATCTCCGACCGGATAATGAATTTTTTATATAAGGTCAGTATGACAATCGCTGGTCGGCCCGAGGGCACCAGGAGCTGGTGCTCTTTGGGGAGAGGTGCGATAAAGTATTATTTTTTTGATACCAAACATCGTTCAGGTAGAACCTTCGTCACCTCGGGTAGAGGGACCTGTTCCGCGTCAGAGGTACGTGGATATAGATACCCATCGGCAGGATTCCTTGCATCAGAGAGAGTGTGTATGTGTTGTGCTGCGAAGACGGGAGAGGAAAGAAAGCAGTCTTCTAATTGGCTATATTTGTGATGAGAAGTGTAAGATCTACCCATCCGAAAACGGGGTGAGCAGAGCGCGTCCACCAATCGGTAGCCAGATCTCTCCGTGCACTGACGTTTGTGTC
The DNA here is from genome assembly GCA_963969495.1 of Ceratothoa steindachneri. NCBI lineage: Eukaryota > Metazoa > Arthropoda > Malacostraca > Isopoda > Cymothoidae > Ceratothoa > Ceratothoa steindachneri. The sequence continues at coordinate 55,680,612 of OZ018334.1, forward strand.
CGCTCAGGCCGGGATTCGGAATCGAACCCGGTACCGCGACGTTGGGAGACCAACGCCGTATCCACTCGGCTAGCATGAGCTCTATGAATTGGCAAAGACTCTCAGGTCCACACAAGGCCACCCGACAAGCATAGCCATCACTCGCAACAGCCCAATATTTTATTTAATGTATCATTATTTGCAAAGTAAGTATCCAACCTCTTCTTGAACATGTTACGGAAGTACTATATACTACTGTAGCTAGTGCCGGTGCTAGGAACTGCGGGGCCCACTTAGAAAATTGATGGTGGGGCCATTACTCTACAACAGTCAAAATTGATGTATGTTTATATTTCGTCTAGTATACTTGTTTTAACACCCTCCCCCCCCCAAAAAAAAAAATGCTTGATATACTAAATATTGAAAGACAACATGAAATTTTGAATATTATGTAAGGCATTTACAACCATATTTTATACACAGGTCTTTTAGAAAAACACTTTTCTAGCTGTTTTATTTTCAAAGTCATTTCCTATGGATAACATCGCCAAATTGTTTAGCCTCTATTGTGAAATTGTTGACCGTAAGTATTTTAATCAGTTTTAGATTTGAAAAACCTCTTTAACTCGATGCGACAGTTACAGGCATCGTTAAGTAAATCCTCAATACAATAAAAAACATCAAGAAATGCTGTAAATTGATTGTTTACTACCAGGTATTCAAACAGAGCTTGAGGCACTGGAGGGAAGAAAAGTTTTCAGAGCTTCAAGTTCTTCGGCCAACAGATAACCATCCACGTCTTTAGTTGTTTCAGTAACCACCTCTCCACCAGTGCTCTGATTTGTCGTGGTGTCAGCTAATCTTACACGGGGTCCCCTTAAGGCGCGGGGACCTATTTGAATAGATTGGCTAAATAGGCTTAAAACCGGCCCTGACTCTAGCTGAACGTTGTTTGGTGTCAAAACATAATACTTCCTTTCACCTCTTCCCAAAGAGGACAGGCCCCTTATGCCCTCAGCTTCACCAGCAAGTGTTATTCGAGGTCAAATTGTGATCGGGGGTAACGTAATCAAAACCTTTTATAATCTTAACAAGGTCAACAGACCTAAGTCGCGTGCTCTTAATTATCCTGACTTATGACCTTACGACTTTCAAAACCTTTCACCAAGTGGGGCAATCCAACCCATAGATAATTTTCTTTTAATAATTCCAGGACTAACCTTGGGATGGCGTTGATAATTATATTATTCGAAAGATAATGTAAAACAACATAGGGGTTTCAAATTTCGTTAGAATTGACCAAATAGTTGCGATGTTATTGACCCCCCCCCCAAAAAAAAAAGAAAAGTAAAATTGTTACCATCCGACTGCCAGACCTACCAACCGAGATAGTAACTTATAGAATCACACACGACTAAAAACGTGGATCAGCTTTGAAGTGTTTCTCAACACTAATCTTACTCTCGGAGCCTTTTAGAAGAGTGACTTTAACATCTTCCATTTATGTGACAATGGTAGTGAGTAAATATCAAATCTCAAAAATGACAGTGTACTTTGCTTGGAGGAATAGGTAACCTAACTGTGGGACAAGCAGAGTATTAGAAGGCTTTGAGTCAAAGCTAGTACTAGTAGACAAAATATGGGATTACTATAGCATGATTCCTATCAATATATTTCTTCTGCTTGGCTTTTCCATACACGGGGTCGCCGTTCTTGACGAGTCGTTTGATTCAGTAAAAGACTCACCCATTAAGGTTTGGGCGGAAATTTTACAGACGGATGCCGTTCCTGATTCAAACACTCTCTATTTATCCAGGCTTAGGAGCGGCACAAAGTTGGGCTGGCTTGCCCGCCACCCCCCTCAGTGGCTAGGAAAATGTCCAAAATATATAAATACATCAAAAACTTAGCGCAATAAAGAGAATTGCTAGAGCTTGAGTCGGTGTCATTTTAACCTGTCATCATTTAATATCATTTAATAATTTGACCCAGAAATCCCTAGGATTCCCAAGAACATGCGGACAACATCCAAGCAGAGATGAAGGAGCCCGTAAATGAATTCTTCGGCGCAAAACTGTACATTTTCGCCCTCCATCAATTTTTTGGGAGTGTCGTAAATTAAGGTTATGGCGGAGATTCACAGACGGATGCCGTTCCTGACTCAAACCCTCCCTAATTATCCGGGCTTAGGAGTGGCACTGAGTTGGGCTGGCCTGGATAGGAAAATGTCCAAAATATATAAATACATCAAAAGTTTAGCGTAATAAAGAGAATTGCTAGAGCTTGAGTCGGTGTCATTTTACCCTGACATCCTTTAATATCCTTTACTACTTTGACCCAGAAATCCCGAGGATTACCAATAAGATGCGGACAACATCCAAGCAGAGATGAAAGAGCCCGTAAATGAATTCTTCGGAACAAAACTGTACATTTTCGCCTTCCATCAAATTTTTGGGCGTGTCATGAATTAAGGTTTTGGCGTAGATTTTATAGACGGATGACGTTCCTGACTCAAACCCTCCCTATTTATTCCAGCTTAGAAGCGGCACTGAGTTGAGCTTGCTTGCGCCCCCCCCCTCCCCAGTGGCTAGGAAAATGTCCAAAATATATAAATACATCAAAAGCTTAGCGTAATAAAGAGAATTGCTAATTTCAGCCAGAAATCCCGAAGATTCCGAAGAAGATACGGACATCAAAGCAGAGATGAAGGAGCCCGTAAATGAATTCTTCGGCGCTAAACTGTACATTTTCGCCCTCCATCAATTTTTTGGGAGAGTCATAAATTAATGTTTTGGCGGAGATTTTACAGACGGATACCGTTCCTGACTCAAATCCTCCCTATTTATCAGGGCTTAGGAGCGGCACTAAGTTGGTCTGCATTGCCCTTCCCCCACTTAGTGGCTAGGAAAATGTCCAAATTATATAAATACATCAAAAGTTTAGCGTAATAAAGAGAATTGCTAGAGCTTAAGTCGGTGTCATTTTAATCTCACATCCTTTATCATTTAGTAATTTGTTCCAAAAATCCCGAGGATTCCCAAGAACATGCGGACAACATCCAAGCAGAGATGAAGGAGTCCGTAAATGAATTCTTCGGCGCTGAACTGTACATTTTTGCCCTTTATCAATTTTTTCGGGTGTCATAAATTAAATACATGGAAAAGACGATGATGATTCCGCCAGAGTAAATAAATTTGGAATTAAGCTACTGTATTGCAAGACTGTAAAAGAATAAGGTTCGATTAAAATAATTCATTTAGTATTATTTTAAGGTAGGAATCATTCTACAGTAAAAGCATATTTGGTAGGAATCATGCTACACTATCACCCCAAATTATCTCTCTAGATAAGTCATGGGGCTAGATGTAGACAATGCTTATTTGGAGGAATTATTAGAAGACCACAGGTAAGAACTGACCATTGATAACCAGACGACCTTGATCTCGTAGAGGAATTGGCCAAAAAAATCTCTAACCCAGATGATGGTGGAGGGGAGGTTCGCAAGGTTAAATTATCCACTGCTAATTTCCTAAGATTGGTTTTCATTTGGTCTGATTTGCAGAGTTTAGTAGCAAAGGGGTACCCTGGCATTGCTATGGCGACTGAGAACATTAACACCTTTTATAAAAATGTGATTTGAAGCTTTAAGAAAAGTTTGGAGAAACAAACAGCAACGTTGGAACGCTTCTTTTGCCAAAACCAGCATAAAAACACCCAAACTTAATGATCCTGTTTTCGACATCATATGTGATGGTATTGGGGATACGTTAGTGTTGCCCTGCCTAATGTTGTAGATATTTTTCTCTTGTTATACACAGAGATTCCTCGTAGTGAATAAAGGCGACTCACCTTTCAAACACTACACCATTGGTCTTCAACCGGGGGGCCGCGAGAGCGACCAAAAATATCATTTTTAAAATGCCTAAATTGAAAACATTTATAAAAAAAATAACTCTAACGACACTTGAAACTATTTTTAAACTAGCTTTTTTGCAATGTGCAACATAAAAACAACGAAGAGAGAAAAATTGCAGACAGTGAATGAAGAAATGAGAGTTGCCTTGTCAACTTTACGTCCCCAAATTAAAGAATTATGTTATAATCATCAAGCTCAAATGTCACATTAAACTTTTAAATTAAGTTTGATTTATTTTTATTTTTTGTTATGTCTTATTTCGATTAAATTAGGATATATGTCAATCATAGGTTAATTTTGAAGTGCTTTACACGTAATTATGTATTTATACTACATTATATTGTATGGGGGTCCGTGGCTGCGTCTAGATAGCAATTAGGGTGCCACTATTATAAAAAGAGATGAAAACCACTGCAATATACTCTCTACTACAACCTCCTCTTCTCTCCATGCAACTTCATTTTGCGCCAATACACTATTCATTAAAGGTGAATTTCTGGTTATTACAGTTCTTTTCTTTCTTTTTTTCATGGAGAGGGGGAAAGGGGGCAAAACCAATTTTTTTTTTAATTAAATGAATTGAAATGGAAAATAACGGTTTTGACTTTAGACCTCCTCCAAGAACCAATGACGAAAACTGAGGTTTTGCTGTTCTTTAAAATATATTTCGCTTTGCTTCAACTGGAATGAAGACAATTTTATTGAATTGCTCATTATTGGGAAGATAATATGATGTAATCCAACGAAGAGTAGTTCTCTCAGGGAGGTAAAATAGAAAGGATAGGAATGATCGAAAATATTGGGATAATAAGGGTTTGTACGTTAGTTTATTGGCCAAGAGGATTCTATATAGTAGCTTTAAGATTATTGTTCGTACGTGTGGGGACAGTTTTCATTTTCCACTGAGTGACGGGTTCAAGAGAATTGTGCTGTTCTACGTATTTCACTTTCCCCAATCTCACCATTACTCTTTACGTATTTCAGGAAACTTTCTGACCGAGCAGCTCTTTGATTTTCTCTGATAAAGACAATAAAACTTCACTTTTTTCAGAGTTATCCACATTTTTTCCTCATTTGAGTCAACTGCTCTTGTTACCACTAATTTTTATTTCAATTCAAAGTTCAAATAGAGTGTGGGAGAGAGTGAGAGATTATTATGGTTTCCATAACATTTGGTCAAAGAGATCGCGAAATCGGACTCCTGCTGAGATGAAGACACATGCGGGGGTATATTAGAGAGTGAATACCCCCCGGGCAGGGAAGGCCAAATTAGAGCTTCTACGGTTCATATTAATGAATGACTCAAAGCCAAAGAAGACTCGTGCCCCGGTGTCGACGAATAATCCCACGGCTAAAGTGTGACTTCTTCGGTGAGTCGGCTGCCAAGTTGGGGCTTAACCCTGCTCTCCCGTTTTCTATGATGAGGGACAGGAGCAACCCAGAGTCATTCTGTTTGCCTCAGTCAGTTGCTTATCCCCGTCCGTGTACTACGTGTTGGCTCTCGCGCTGTCCACTCCCTCCTTCACGCGCTCTACCAAGATGATGTTGGCTAGTACCGCCGGCCTCCCGGCAACCATCCCCTCTGTCTCCGGGGTAACCACTCCAACCATTCACCCCCCGACAGCAGCTCTCATGGCTGCTTCAGTAACCGATACAGGAAACCATAACCAAAAGGACACGACGTTTACCAAGATTTTCGTCGGGGGCCTTCCTTATCACACAACGGACAAGTCCCTCCGAGAACATTTCGAGGTCTTCGGCGAGATAGACGAAGCCGTCGTCATCACCGATAGACAGACAGGCAAAAGTCGAGGCTATGGATTTGTGAGTACATCTTCAAAACATTCTCTCCGTTGTTGCTTTATCTGTTTATTGTTTATCTGTTCAGGACGCAGATTCAGCAGCGGGTCTTCTTCGTATCTCTAGCTTATCCTCTCATCTTCCTTTAAATCTCTTCATTTTGAACGTACCCGTAATGAACCCACTTCGTTCAGAATTCTAATTCGAGCTTATTACGAATAAAAGGGGAAGTAAGGAATGCAAATACACATAAACCCCGAAAAGGAATGAAAATCACAAAACAACTTGGAAGAAACTTCCCTTCCCGAACACACGTGATAAATATGACCCGCCTGGTTAAATTTAGCGTCGTTTCATCGCTCATACTTTACTGCTATTCTTCGACTTGGGTTTTGCGCCGAATTTAAATGCAACGTAAATTTCAATACTGTTTAAGCTTGCTCGTTTATTTCTGTCCCGACGCTGATGACTCTTTTATCACGTACCACATAAGGCCTCTCTTTTCCAGTCAAAATAGCGTTCTGTGAAGGTCTCCTGTCATTAAAGTACCATTTATTTCACCTACAATTCTCTCGTTCAATTTTTTCATCTCGGTTTATTCATTTTCATGTTAATTTAATATTTTCTATTCACACGTGTGGAGGCACCTAGTCTGTGTGCCTTGTCCTTCGCAAGTGGGCTCATTTTTGGCATTTTTAGTGTATGTGCTCTAATAATTTGTCCCCGGGGGGTTTGCAGTAGGTTCTATTGCTGTTGCGATGTTTACTATTGCTCTATTTGGCTTTTAGACCCTTTTCACTCTTTCTATTTGCCCTCATTGACCCCCTTCTTTTTCCCACTCACTTCCCTCTGAGTAAAAATGACTTCATTCATTACACCATTTTTTTCATTTCCGTATTTTTAAGTCTGTTCTCGTGGGGACCCTCCTCCCCAGTATTAAATTAATAAAAATATACATTTTGAAAGAACTATTATAAATTAAATAAGTGAAACTCAATGGAGGCATCTACGCAATAATTATTTCTATGATAAGTATGCCAAAAAAATGGTTGGGAGAAATGAAAACGGGTCGACGTTAGCCTAGCTAAGGGCGAAAATCAAAACTTTGCACGTACCAATAATTTTTGGGTGTTGAAAATGGCCTTAACACACCGTCCCGACCCAGAACATTAAGGCTTAAGTAAAACATTATTTTTTTATGTTATTCAAATTATTCCTGCGCCTTCGAGATGGGCGGATTAAGAAAAATAACCAGCCAAAACCGTACCTAATTTAAAAATTCTTGCCGGTGCGTGTGAATAACTGAAACCCCTTCGAATTCCCATCAATTACTGGAAGGTCACCAGGTAGCGGTTCTATTTACATGTGGGCAATATTTGGGTTCGGTTACCCGCCCGGCTTTTCGCCTGACATTGCTACTTAGGCGTAAAATAACCTGACTAAAATCATAATTTTGTTATGGAGGGGTGGGGGATAACTCCTTAGGGAGGAGGTGGCTGGCTAGAACCAACTTCACCCTCCCCTTGACCTTGGGGGCATATTCTTCATGAACAAGTGTGTACAGAGAACTCTGGCTCTCTAACATCTTCAGAGGAAACTGAAGATTTTAATGACTCTTGTAAAACCTGCGTTTGAATATCAGTTGATTAAGGGAGTTAATAGTTATTGTGAGGAAAATATGAGAGTAATCAGGTAGAAATGATTGATGGTAGCTAAAAAAAACAATAAAAACTCATGGCTAAAAGGAGAACGATAGAGAAATCAGAATTGTGGAGGGGAAGGCTCTATTGCCCCACCGTGTTACCCATAATCACTTAGGCCGATAGGACAGCGGTGAGATTCCAACAATTGAACTATACGAACATAGACAGACCCCCTTGGGAGAGGGGAATATTTTTAAACATTCATTTATCCCGCCTTCACTATTTTGCAATTTTGTTATCTGCCCCCCAAAAGGGACAATTCTATATGTAATCGCCCAAATCTACTGTATACGGCAAGAGGTTTAACGGTTAATGGCACCGCCTGCTCAAAACGCTACCGTATACTGCAGGGCTCTGTCAGTTTAGCTTGTAAGTGGCAATATTCATATATTCTCCCTATAGTTATTAACCATCTCCGAAATAGAACTCTTATTTTTTTATATTCAATCTCACGTTTTGCAATCTTATTTATCTGTGACTTAAATAAACACGCCACGAAAATAATCAAATCTGTATCATCGCCGCGATAGGCTGTTATTATTCATTAGGAACAATAGCGAAAATACTCCTACGGACGTTTTTTGCTATCCTGGCCTGTGGCGCTTGTTCGCTTCACTCACAAAATTAAAGTGTGTGAGAGAAAAGTTTTTTTATTTCACAATACATTCAAAATTGATGTGCAAGAAAAGAAATTCACATTTTTTTTAAATGCACAGGCGGACACGCGCACACACTCTAGTATTATTATAATAAGGTGACACCGGTGTGTAAGTATAGGATAAGATTTTTAGGTACTATTTATAAAAAAAAAGGTTCAAAGAAAGTTTGGAAAATACATTAGTAGAGAACGTGGTTAAATTATGGGAAGTAAAAATGTGTATAGTACCGTCCAATACTAGAGAACAAAATACCAAAATTTAAATTTTCTTGTAAATACTAGTTTAATTTCCATGGAAATTGCACAAAATATTATTTTTAACTTTGTCTTTGATAGATAGAACAACGGGTAAAACGTTTAGAAGTGTAATGCGTATTCGAAGAAAGGCTGTGTCCAAAACTAGAGAACTATAACATAATTTTCACTTTCCACGTAAAAATCCCTACATGCATGTATGGTAACACTAATCAGGAAAATGAGAGTTCTACTGACATTTCAAGGCATTATAATCGGCCATAAAGTATGATTTCATGCATAATAAAGTTCTTGGAGGATATCATGTCCCGCCCTTCCACCAAGTAAATGTGTTCTCGAAAAAACACTCGCAAGGAAGATCGCACGATTCAACGGCTATCAATGAGGGCCTGATTGGAGACAGCGCCTGGTATTCTTCAAATTGGCGAGAACATGAATCGGAATGTCTCGTCAGGCTGTCTAACGTCGCTTGAGAGATATAGGACTCATAATACGCTTCCCTGCTAAGAAACCACTCATAAAAATAAAGCGGCTAGGTTGGCCTTCGCTACTGAGCATCTCTTGTGGAATGCTGAAAAAACTGGAAAGTGGTTTTTAGCGATAGACGCAAATTTAATTTATTCAGATTAGGTGGGAAGCATCATTTAAGGTTTCCTACAGGGGAAAAGTTGAATCCCAATAATGCACGAAAAGGACCCTTACATTTGGAAGTTGCAAAGTTAGGGTATGGGGCATGTTTTCAAGCTCTGAAGTTTCTGTTTACGCGGTAAAGTAAACGCTACACCATGCAACAGTTTGCTTCAGGAACATAACATAATTAAACGGATGAGAAAAACCACATGAGCGTATCACAGGTCAACCACAACCAATAAACTGCATCTACAAGATTGTGTCTAAACTGCTTAAAAAGCCATCACTATCATTGCCTGTCAGAAAATAAATCATGCAGCTACTGCTCGAAAAGGCACCACACATTCACATTATAATAATGTAATTTGCCCCAATACAACTTAAAAACCATCATGTCCTACCCCCCCCCCCCCAATATACTCATCTAACCTGCCCTTGAAAACATTTAGGTTTGGACTGCTTATTGTCTCCTGTGGTAAACCATTCCAGTAGTCTACCACTCTGGACAAAAAAAACCACAAACTTTCTCACATCCAACCTACACCCGTTTCTTAATTTTCCTCTGTCACACACACCTTCTTTCAAATGAGAACATATTTAACACCCTCAACCTATCTGCACTGATTCTAGCAGGTGATATGTCTAAAGGGCATGGACCATACTTGTATACAGTACTCTAAATGTGTCCCGAGTTATATAGTTTAAGGGTAACCTCCTCACCTTTGTATAACATTCCTCTTAATGAAACCCACCGCTCTATTTTAGCCTAAATACATTGCTTAGAAAACCTCAGTGATCTATATACGAGTACTACGACTTCTAACGCCTCATCCTCTTCTCCATTCAGCCAAATAAATGCCCATCCATTTCGTACCTAAATTCTCTATTATCTCTTCCCACGTAAATAACTTGTAACATTTTTTTTAAGGCTAAAATTCATCTACCACTTTTGTGCCCACTCTAATAACTTATTTAAATCACTGCACTTTGAAGTAAGTCTCGACTTCATTTACTCCGTTGCCAATTTTGCGTCATCAGTATGCGATCCTCTCTCCGAAAATCGGGAGTGCATGAGTTTGTTTTGATGCCAGACAATGTTCTTTGCTATCAGCGCAGCCCCGATAGAAAACCCATAGAAGATATTAGGCGAGAAGAAACCCGACGAATGTTGAACAGCTCTAGTAAACATTAGAACGAGAGCGGAGTAAAATCACGCCGGAACAATGCGACAAAGTGGCGAAATCCTGCGGTCGAAGATGTGTTCAAAGCAAAGGCCTGCATACTTATTAATATTATGTTTACTGTTTATAGGAGACTTTTTTCTGCTTATGGTTACATTTATACTTATCGTTACATTTATACTTATCGTTACATTTATACTTGTCGTTACATTTATACTTGTCGTTACATTTATACTTGTCGTTACATTTATACTTGTCGTTACATTTATACTTGTCGTTACATTTATACTTGTCGTTACATTTATACTTGTCGTTACATTTATACTTGTCGTTACATTTATACTTGTCGTTACATTTATACTTGTCGTTACATTTATACTTGTCGTTACATTTATACTTATCGTTCTATACTTTTGGACGCACCCATTCTTCAAAGAGTCGTGACTTTTCCCATATAGTTTTATTTCGCTGTTCTATGAACTACAACTTGAACAGGATCGGAGGCAAATTTCAAAGAATATTCCGTGACATTTTCAAGAAAATGTAAATCTTAGTATTTTGTTCTCTAGTTTTGGCCGGTATTGTAGAAGGGGCTTAGTGTGTACCCAGAAGTAGGGCCGGCGCTAAAAATGACACTAAAATACACACCCATTTATGCCCTCTTAATCACAAACCCAAACATTTTTCCACGTCAAATTGCCCTTGAGCACCCCCACTCCTTCAGAAATACCCTTCATGCACACCTTTCATCCACGTGCTCCTCGGTCACTTTTTTTTCTCTCTCGCAAACTCATATAATCAACCCACCTTTTACGCGGTTTTTCAACCTTTTTCACGCTCTGACACTCCTACTTTCTTCAATTCCTTCTATTCTTCCTTCATGCCCATCTCAACACAATCAGAAACCTAAATACCTCCTAGCTTCTCTCTTTCTACCATTCGCATACCAAACACCTGTTTCAAATCCACCATTTACCCTGTTATCACTATATTCTCCCTTCATCCCTACTCTAGTCACACTCACACATACCATCTTTGGCACAAACGTCCTCTCATTCACCCTCAGACTTTCCCACCATTCAAAACCTTGCGATCGCAATCTGCTTCATCTCTACCGCTACCACTGCATCCTAGACACTTAAAACGTAGCACGAGGGATGCACCAAGGACTCTAATGTTACAACCCCACCGCATCCTTCACCACCACAGCCTCCCTCACGTATCTCCTTTCCCGCGAGTGTAGGTCAGGTGGAACATGGACAACTCTGGGCAGTTGCTTTCCCTCCTGGCCTCAATGCAGGATGATCTGCTGCTATATTTCTTCCACACATTCTGTTTTCCTATAGCTTTATAGATCTTTCCTTACAAACGCTCTTCGTGATGCGCCCTCGTTGCTATTGCGCTTTGAATTCGAGGGAATAAATCTCTACACTGCAGTGACTTTTAGCCTCCCCCCACCTTCTCGCAGACGCCATATCAAACGCGTCGATCAGCATTCGCCACATCTGCCCCCCTCTCTTTATCTCTTTATATATTTTCTCCCCTCTTTCTTTCTCCCTCTCTCTCTCCTCTCTCTCCTTTATTTCTTCTCTCTTTCTTTCTCCCTCTCCTTTATTTATTATCTCCCCTTTCTTTCTCCTTTATTTCTTCTCTCTTTCTTTCTCTCCGCTCTTTCTCTTTTTGCCTCTCTTTCTTCTGCCTCTCTCTCTTTCTTTCTCTCTCTCTCTCTCTCTCTCTCTTTCTTTCTATCTCTCTCTTTCTTTCTCTCTCTCTTATTTCTTCTTTCTTTCTCTCTATCTCCTTTATTTCTTCTCTCCCCTCTTTCTTTCTCTTTCCGTTCTCTCTCTTTCTGCCTCCCCCCATCCGTAAGGGGCGTGGTGATTTGCCATCTTGTCCGCCGTGCTGACGGGACTCAGCACCCCGTCCGACCCCAGCTTAGCCTCTTTCAAACAGCCTCTATCTCTCCCCTACTTCGTCGATTTTCATACAACCTCTCCCACAACTTTCTCTGGTCAGCCTCTAATTTCACAGGGTAGATGCTGACCTTCTCAGCCAACCGTCCCGGATCGGGAGGGGACAATGTTCCCTAACCCCTGAGCTCCGGTCCGGGATGGGGGGTTTTAACAACCTGCTTCATCCCCACCCATACCTTCCTCGCACCCCTTTTCCTATCCTCTTCACAATCTATCAATTTTACGCCGTGTCTAAGGTGGAGCCGCCATGCCGATGGACTGCCAGGCAACCAGGCGGGAAGGGTGGTCTTGAATGGCGGCACCTGGCTCTGCCAGGCCTGTACGCACCCCTTGCAGTGCGGGCTACTGCGAGGGGTGATGAGCTACTGCGTCCGGTAGTAAATTTAGGGTCACTATGCCCACTGATGAGAAAAATGAAAATCTCCCCTTAATTTCCCCTGTACCAACGACGGAACCGCCCTCGGGCAGCTCCACCGAAAAAATGGAGGTCCCTCCTCCCCTGTGCTTGCGCAGGGGACCCTCCATATTTCTTTAACCGGAGAGGAGGCTTACTCCTCTCCTACGACTACGGGTGTAGGGGACTCCCACTCACCCCCTTCTCTGGAGGTGCTCCCTATTTCCAGCGGCAGTCCCTCCTTTTCTTTCTAAGTAGACTGCCAAGAAAGCCAACAGGCAGCCCATTGCCGACCGCACATCATTGAAGCGGCTCGGTAGGGCAAACCCCCTTAGGGCGGAGAGGGAATCCAGGCCCCTTCGGTCGCTTCCCTCAAAAGACCTGCTGGCAAAAATTTTAAACCCTGCCGAGGTCAAGGCCTGTGCCTCCCCAAACAAGACTGGTGACTGCCAAGGGGACCTGCGATGTCCTGGGAGGGGATGGCCAACTGAAGACCCTTCCTGTGATTGACGTGGTTTTGAGGAAACCCAGCCTCAGACAGTAGGGCCTTCCATGGGGGGGAATCCAGGCTCTGCGCCAAAAACCGAATCTGCCCCTATGCAACGTCCTCCGCAAACGGCTAGGGTTTCTTAGGCAGTACAAGGAGGGGAGGGATCTCCTCCGACCGGTGCCCCTGCGACCACCAGGACTTTCTCCATTTTGGAGAAGGACCTGGCTGAGGCCGGTCCATCTGGCCTGGGGGCTCCTGCAGGCGGAGAGGAGAAGCGGGTTCATTCCCCGCCCTCTCCTAAAAAGAAAAAGAGCAGGAAAAAGACTCGGGGCTCCTCTCCACCCGCGGGGGCTGCGGGGTCGGATGGGTTTGCTGCAACTTTGGCAAGCGACCAAGCTAAGATCAGCACATTCGGCCCCTCTACCCCACTGTGTGTGGAGCCCCTGACTATGACTAAGACCAAAAGTGCACAACGCGGAGCCTTGATAACATCGGGGCCCCGGATTCAGAGGTTACCTGGCGTTTTCCTCGTTATTCGCTCCAAGGGCAACACAATCCATCGGAGGAGAGCATTAGCTAGTGCAATTGGTAGAGATCTGAAGGTGACCCGTTTCTCGGACGGGAAGCTTCTGGCGAATGCGGCGAATCCCGCCGAGGCGGCCAAGATAAGTGCTCCTCGGACACTTCATGGCACCCCGGTGAGTGTGACACCGCACTCTACCATGAACTTTGTGAAAGGAGTAGTTAATGCGAGGGAACTCGTTGACTACTCCATAGAGGACATCACCTTAGAGCTGGCTGACCATGGGGCGGTCAAGGTCGAACGTGTGATGAGAAAACAGGGAGGGGTCTCGAGACCCACCCCTACACTCTTCGTCACGTTCGACTGTGACAAGCTCCCTGAGTCAGTGCGTGCCGGTTGGTACCGCTACCGCGTGAAGGCATTCGTGCCACTGCCGCAGCGGTGCTATTACTGTCACCGCTTCGGCCATACGAATCGTTCTTGTAGACGTGCAAAGTCGGGATCACACGAAGTCTGTGTAAATTGGTCCAAGGCCGCACACGATAAGTCTAATTCGTGTGTGTCAAAGTGTGTCAATTGCGGAGAGCCGCACCGTGCTTCTTCGAAGCAATGTGGTGCATATCTCCTTGAGAAAGAAATTCTGGCCGTTCAGGCCCAGGATCGACTCTCATTCCGCGAGGCTAAGGACTTGGTCCTGGCGCGCCCGGCTCTGCCTGGGACGTCTTATGCCTTAATAGTTAGAAAGGCACCCTCTGCTCCTGGCCCATACAGGCAAACGAGCACGGTTGTTTCCGCGCCCATTCGGAGCTCTTCTGCGAGCTCTACTCAACCCGTGCGCTCCCCTGGTAAAGCTGGTGGCACAAAGGGTTCATACCCAGCCCCGGCTAAAACCAGGGCTTCCCCCAGCGTGACCGTTTCCCGTAAGGCGAAACGGCCACGCGTCTCGACCGAGTCGTTAGACTCACAGGAGGCAACACCCGAAAGTTGGTCGCCAGGCGATCTTCCGGGGTTCCTAAAGCTGTCCCCACGCTTAGTGGTGGGCTGAGTGGCTCGGAGACGGTGGTTCATCGAAAAAGAGGGCCGCAACGCCCGCCTAAGGTTTCGAAGCGGAGGGAGGAAAAGACTCGCATGATGAGCCCAACCTCCCGCAATAAGTCCTCGAAGGCTACAGCGCCGGAGTTCTGGCTCCGGGAAGCGTACGTGCATTCCCGTGAACATCTTCTGGTCGAAGAGGGTCCCGGCGTCTCCTCCGAACTAGGCCTGGAGGACATATTCCTTCAATGGAATTGCCGTGGACTCCGAGCCAACTGGGAGGAGCTGCGGAGGCTCGTTTCGTCCCGTTCCCTGTTAGCTATTTTTCTGCAGGAGACCATGGTTGGCGCGTGCCCCCTGCCTGCCACCCGGCATGATCTCTCCGTTCTTCCTTTCACTTTAGATACCTCCTTTCAGGCAGTGGCTGTGCAGTTTGACCTGGATAGGAGGTATACTATCATTTCTGCGTACATTCCACCGTCAGCTGACTTCGACGCCGGGGACTTTCGCCGCGTCGTGGCACGGTCCGAGGCCCTTATTCTTGCTTGGATATCTGAACGGCAGGCATCCTCTCTGGGGAGATTACTCAATAAATCCCAGGGAACACGTCCTTGCCGATCTGATCGAAGAGCTGGAGATAGGTGTCCTAAATGTGGATGAGTTTACGCATCACTGCACGAGAACCGCTTCATTTTCTTGCCTTGACCTATCTTTGTGCTTTTCGGATGCACAGCCTGATTTTGATTGAGGGGTGGTCGATGACCTCCATGGTAGTGATCACTTTCCCATTCAAATATCATTTTCAGGGCAACTGCCGCCTAAGAGCCCACCTCGGTGGTGCTTGGCGCGGGCGCGGTGGCCTGCATTTCAGGAAATGACTGAATTCTCTATCTCAGTCGAGGAGTTTAGGTCGGTAGATGAGGCCGTTGAGTTCTTCTCCGGCAACCTCTTCGCCGCGGGCCTGACTACTATTCCTAGAACGTCTGGCCGTTTTGCACGCCGACCACTCCCATGGTGGTCGGCGGAGTTTGAGACGGCCCTCAAACAGAAGCGTTATGCCTACATGCGCTATAAGCGCCGCCCGAACGATTTTACTGTCTGAATTTCGTCGGGCTAGGGCTAGGTTCCGGTATATTTCGAAGCACGCCCGCCGCTCTTCCTGGCGGGCATACGTGTCTTCACTTAACGGGAAGAACCCTCTACCAGAGGTGTTGAAGCGAGTCAAAAGGATTCGGGGCAAGTTCTCGCAGGACCCCCCCTCCTGTTCTCCAGGAGAATGGGACCGCAATCTCGGACCCCGCGTCCGTGGCGGAATCCTTCGCGACCGCTTTTTACTCATGTTCTAGCCTGGATGATGCTCCGCCAGCATTCAATGCACGCCGTGATGTCGCTGAAGGCCGCCCGTTGGCTTTTACCTCCAGAGGCGGAGAACCCTTCAACGACCGGTTTACTGTGAGTGAGTTGCGTTCCGCTCTTGCTTCATGCGCAGACACCGCCCATGGTCCGGACGATGTCCCGTACGCCATGCTTCGACACCTGGGTGAGCGAGGCATGGCCTTTCTGTTAGATTTGCGTCGAAATCTTCGAGCCCCGATGCGTCACTTCCAACATGGACGCGTTTTAAAATCATGTAAAACTTTACCACTCGCTCTACGAATTAATTTAACAGTTTATCACTCGTCCACAAATTAATTTAACGGTTTACCACTCCGCATATATTTAGCGAGTTACCACTCGACATGTATATCCATTTTTTGCATTTTACCACTCATTAATACTGATATAACGGTTTACTACTATATCAACACATTAATTTAGGCAGTTTACCACTCCAACACATTCATTTAACACTTTACTACCCCACGTCGCATTCATTTAACAGTTTACCAATCACCCCACGCATCAGTTGAGTTTACCACACTACCCCCCCAATCATTTAACACTTTACCACTCGATCCGCAAATTCACTTAACATTTTACCATCACACCACTTCCTTATTTTACCACTCACTTATTTAACTATTTACCACTCAATCCACATTTACTTAACAGTTTACCACTACCGTCACATTCTTAGAATTTACCTAACTGCTTCTTGCCTATCTTTACGATTCACGTTCCTTTACCCAAATTAATGCATGAACCCCACATCCACTTTACTTTTCTTATCCTTTTCCAGCTAGATGTTTCAGTTCAAATTCTTTCCACACATCTCTTAGCCACCCTAAAAATCATCTTTCTCATTTCTTATCAATCCCTGTTATTCTTCACACACGCCCGATTAGAATTTTTACTTGCAACTTAACTACAACAGCGACACAACATTTAACCAGACCCTAAGTCAGGATTCATAGGCATTTTTTCATTATGCTGCAAGTAAACCATGTCACTCACCGACTTTGGAGACTTCAAGTTATTTTCATAGTTGGGAACCCTAAGTTACCGCGAAGTGGCACCAGAATTTAACAATATGTATATACACTGTGCACCAATCGCACACATGTGTTCTGGAGCCGTAGTTGACAGGCCTCTCAGTTGACCTTCATGGACTGTTACGAATGACGACATCAGTACCCAATGTGTTGACTAGGTTCGCTATTAGTCGCAAGAAGTCATTTAGACTCATGCCCAGTGAAACTGGGGTCTCCAAGAGCAGCATGCACCTCATCTTGACACTTCATCTTTGGCATTCATACAAACTGCAACTCCATCAGGGTTTAAAGATTGTCCTGATAGGCGAGTTCAGTTTCGCGAATGGGCAAGAACAATGCGTGAGTGATGAGACGTTCCCATTAAAAAATTCTGTTCTCTGATGAAGCGAACTTTTATGTTTCCGGTGAAGTCAAGTGTCAGAATACTCTATACTGGTAACCAATCCTCATTGGTTTGGTTCTTCCAAGGAACAAGGTGTCCAACGCCTCATGGTTTGGTGCGGGATATGGAAAGACAGACAGAATCGTTGGTCTCTGCTTGTTTGACCAGACGGTAACCGGCAACACGTACCTCAAGATGTTGCAGGATGAAGCATTTCCAAGCTGTTGAACCCAGCAAGCGACTATCCGGATGAGTTTCAGCAGGAAACCGCCCCTCCGCAATAGGTCACAACGGTTAGAAGTTACCTTAACACACAGTTTCCAGAACATTGGATTGGACGACAAAGCAAGTTGTTTTCACCTAGGAGTCCTGATCTTATTCTGCTTGATTTTTTATTCGTTGGGCCACCCTGAAAGCAAAAGTGTACGAGGTCAAAATTCAGAGCCTTTTCCACCTTAAAACACGCATTATGGAGGCGTGTGAACAAATTTGATTCAGGAAGAATCCGGTCGAAGAGGAGATTGCGTCTTCCATTATGTATGTGAAACAACGACGGACACTTTGACAGATTATGTATTAAATGTTTGGACGATTTTGTAATTTTACTGATTTTCCCCTATGGGTCCTGGTTTCCGGGACACCCTGAATAACACAATTACCCCCACTTTTTAGTACTCGAGAGACTATATACTCCAGCTGCCTTCCCATTTTCAGACCGCTCACTGCATTAACAAACATTTTGCATACTTATCGCAGTACCAGATTTAACTCTTGAAGCCACTCTTATTCACATTCACTTCAGCTTCCATATCCATGTTATACAACTTGCCAAATTGCTAACACCATCAACTTTTGACCTGGTCATTGCTCACAAGTACCTGACGTTCTTACTCGACTATTCTTCTCCGATTAGCGCTGAAAACCAAAATCTTGTTTTTTCATCTTCATTTCCTTCCATTCATTGCTCTTCCGTATAAATGCTTCATTTCTTGCTTCTTCTTTTTTTTTACTCTAGTTTCTCAATCATTTCTTTTCGACTCTTTGTGTATGCATTCATTAAGAGTGGAAGCAATAGATATATTTGCGTAATCCAACGAAGGGATATTGGTTCATCGGAATGAAAAGAGAAAGGCAAAGCGGTGGGGCGGAGAAAAACGGATTTCAAAGGTTTGATAAACAAGTTCTTCCAGAAGCACAAACAAATTTCGAGTTTGAACTCGAACTCATTTGAGAGAGAGAAAAAAAGAATTTCATTGACTCATCCTTGAATAAGCAAATAATAATTTTCTTTTGAAGTTTTATTAAAGTGTTGTCCTTTTCATTCTATGGCATTTAGGGACAAATAATTAGCTAATTAACTTATTTACCCAATATATTTTTTTCGATCTTTTGCAAATTTCATCTTTAGTTTTTGCATAACTTTTGGTTCTTATAAAGATGAGATATCCCAAGGTTGTATCGACCTTAATATAACCTAACCTATTACAAGATCCTAACTTTGATATACCCCGATAGACCACAAATAATTCTACCAACATGACGATTTGATTTAGGTTGTATATTTTTTTGGTAGTACTAAGCTGCGTCCTGCTTCTCATACACTACCACTATGATAAACCTTTTCACCTTACTATATTTTCTCTGCTAGTGGAAATCAGTCACCGTTTTTCCTAAGTGAAATCGAGATGTTGGAGCGCGCCTCAAAGCGACATTAAAATCTTTGAATCACGACCTTGACTCGAATTTCATGGGGCTCATTCGACTCCCCGAGTATTATCCTTGTTTACTTTAAGTATGCCATGCCTAATAAATGAGCGTATACATGCGTTAATGCAGAAGAGATAAGGGTATGAGGTTGAGTTAAAACTATAATATATTTAGGGAGCGGTAGGTAAATAAAAATAACAAGTTTATTTATGCAGATTTACCAAATTTACATGTTAAAGACTTAGAGGATTTTACTATTAATTTTATTCAATGAAATCGCCTTCAGCATCAATCACGGCCTCCGGGCGGCGTTGGAACCTGTTGCGGGCCTTCTTGAAAGCACCCTCCCCCCTGTTTAACTGGGTGAAGACTGAGGTGATCTTGGACCTAAACTCACCTTGGTGATGCACGGGGACTTTTTGGTTTCTCTCAACCACGCTCCACACATAATAGTTCAGGACGTTGCAGTCTGGGGAATTAGGAAGCCATATATTCGCAGTGATGTGATCAAACTAATTGTCTGACAGTCAAGACTGGGTCCTCTTGCTGTGTGGCGTGGTACAAAGTCCTGCTGCCACGCGTACGGCCTTCCAACGGCCACCTCCTGGATCCAGGCGATCATCAACTCCTCTATGTACTAACGTGGCCTTCGCTACTGACTACCACACGAACACCATGATGTGGACTGGGAACTTGGTTTCCATGATTCTCCGTACATCTTTGGGGGCCACAACTAGCCAGTGGTTGTTTTGGGAGTTTAGCACCTGGTCCCGGCAGGTTTGAGGGAAGGCTCTAGTTTGTTCACAAGCTTAGCAACATCTTCCTTCTCCTTCATCTTCTACGACAGAAGCTGACTCTTTCTCATCTTGTGTGACTAGTAGCGGCTGTCCTCATGCACAAACTGCCTGATGACACTGACATTCCCTTGCTTCCCCCTCCCACGTGGGTTTACCCTGTGTAAACTGTTATACTTTATACGTAGAGGCGATGCACATCCTTCCGGCCAGAGTGGAAATTAGGGAGGCCCTGTCACTGGATGGACATGTCCTCTGATGGGGCCTAGAAAAGTTGTTGGTGCGCTTCCTCCTCCTCTCCCTATCAGCTGTACCCTGCGCTTCTCCTCTCAACCTTTTGTCTACCTGTACTTGGTACTAGGAGGAACACTTCTCTCCTGGACAATGTAAATTAGGTGTGCTCCGCCACAGGGTTGAATAGAACTCTGACAGGCCGGGGTAAGGTTTTGGTGCGCTTCGCACCTCGCTTCCTCTCAGCATTCCTTTTTCCTTACATCTATACCCTACACCCACGAGGGCGTGCAGTCATTCGGGTTGGCTCGCACGCCATCTCGGATAATCTATCTCCTCTGTTCTTTATTACATACCCGCCTACCCCCTTCCTCACTTGTTCTTCTACCCACAGCGATTCTGGCTACTCGGCGCACTTTCGTACTCTTACTGGACTTTAGCCGAGTGTCAATTTATACCGTGAGATCCCTACCTGTTGCATGGACCGAAAGTCCGCTAGATGAGGGAAAGATTAGGCACGGCGTCTACTGGGCTAGTGACTCCCAGTGGCTACGTCGGCACCATCCTTTATGGTCAAAGCTCGACGATAAATTAGCCAGGATGGCGAGGCCCATCTTAGCTCGAACCCGTGGGCCGAGTATATGTAAATGATCACATTCTGTAACTTTCTGACCCAATGGAGACTTTTCTCTTAACCTCCCAAAGCATTGTAAAGTCTTAATATTTAATTTCTAAGCGTTCTTTTTTTTTACATTAGAGAAGAAGAGTGACCGACCACAGACGCATGAAGATCCTCCCCCAAGCACGGCTCCACCCTTCTAATATCTCGCGGAGGACGAGGGAACGCGAGACACCCCTTCGACCGGTGGACAGGCTTCCCTCTCACCATCCTCATGCGGCAAAGAGGCTTCCCCTTTGCCATATTTGCAGCTGCCCTCAGCCAGCTCGACCTGATAAGAGGTCCCTCGCCTCCCCTGTGCTTTCTCAGGGTATCCTACAACCTACTTGTAGCGGAGAGGAGGTTTACTCTTCATATGTCTACGGGTGAGGTGGATTTCCTCTCACCACTTTCTTTGTAGTTCCCTTGGACGACTCTGCTCCAGTGGTGGTCTCTCCCTTTGCTACCACAAGGGGCTGCCCAGAATCAACCGTCCTCGGTGGGAGCGGCTCGATAGACTCAGTCCCCTCACAAGGACAAGTGATAGGGAGGCTCGCGTGGCCGTGTCGCCTACTGTCCTACATGCATATGTTTTGAGCTTGGAGGTGATCGGCGTATCTGTCCCCCTCGGTCGGTTCGCTTTCCAATACCACACGAGCAAGTCCTAGATTAGGAACGGTAACACTTTGGGTGGGAAAGGGTCTCATGGGGTGATTCCACCCCAGATAGCAGGATCTTGCATGGGGTGAATCTGTGCTCGGTGCCAAACACCGAAACAATTCTGGTTATTTGCTACACAGATGGCAGCATGTTGGCCAAAGGCAACATGATCTTTGGGGGAGGCCGGCCTTCTTCCCTTTATTCAACTAGTTGGGTTTTTTGTTATTTTAGTAGGTCGCATGTTCCTGCGCCGGGGGTAGGCGGACCTCCCCCCGATGCCGGAGCTTGCTTGTTGCCTTTTTCCTTTTTTGTATTGTTTTTTTTTTTATTGCATCTTATTTTAAAGTAGCCTAGTAATAGGCAGTGTTGAATACGGCGACTAATCCCCAAGTAGGCAGTCGCCAGATGAGCTCTTAAAATAAAAAAAGGCAACATGATCCATTAGAGGATGAACATTAGCTAGTTTGACTGGTAGAGAGCCAAAGTGACCAGTTTCTTGGACGTGAGCCTTCTGGCGAATGCGTCGGACCCTTCCTAGGGTCTACGAGAGAACTCTAAGACATCACCTTAGAGCTGGCCGACCATGGGGCTTCAAGGTCGAACGTGTGATGAGAAACAGGCTGGGGCCTTGAGGCCCACCTATACACTTTTCGTGTTTCGTATCTCTACCGCGTGTAGGCATTCGTCACACTGCCGTCGATGTGATACTACTGCCACCAATTCGAATCGCTGCCACGAATTGCTCATGCAGAAGCGCAAAGTTGGGTTTTCCCGAAGTCTGTAAGTTTCTCCAAAGCAGTACAGGATAAATCCTTGTCGCCTATGGCCAAATGTGTTAATTGCAGAGAGCATTAACCTGCTTCCTCGCAGGAATATATAGCATATCTCATGGAGAGGGAAATCCTGACCCTTCAGGCTGCTCCCAGAGACGTTTTACGTCTCACTTTTTAATAAGGCACACTGCTCCTGTCACTCTAGGCCTACGAGCACCTTCGTTTACGCGCCCATTCAAAACCCTTTGCGGGCTCTACCATCCCTGGGCGCTCCCCTGGTAGAGCTGGTGGCACAAAGGGTTAACACCCAGTCTCGGCTAAAACCAAGCTCCCATTCCTCAGCATGACCGTTTCCCGTAAGGCGAAACCGCCGCGCGCTTGCACCGAGGCGTTTGTCTCACGGGAGGCAACCCGCCTGTCGTTGGTCGTGAGGCTGTCTTGCGGGGTTCCTAAAGTTGTCGCCCGAAAGGAAGACAGCAGCAAGGAGCGTCGGCTCCTACGCCTTCACCTAAGGCTGGACTGGTTGCCTCCAAAAGAGGGACCCCCCCGCATCCGATGCCGCCCGCCCACCAAAGGTTTCGAGACTAAGGGAGAAAAAGATTCGCATAGCGAGCCTAACCTAACCTTTCACGATAAGTCCTCGAATGCGACAGCGGTTTCATCGCTTTGTTCGGTCAACAGTCCCTTGAGTTCTCCATCTGGGAAGCGTACGACCATTCCCGTGAGGGTTTTATCTTCTAAGAGAGCCAGAACATCTCCAAACAAGGCCTGTAGGGCATATTCTTTCAATGGAGATGCCGAGGACTCCTGACCAACTGTGATGAGCTGCAGAAGTTAGTCTCCTTCCGTGCCCCGTTAGCCATCGTTCTGAATGAGACCATGCTGGGCGCGTGCCACCTACACCTTATCCTCGACTATGAGTTTTGCGACCTCACCACCATGGGATGGGGGCTGGGCATGATTATGCGTGATTTACACCCGTTATGATTCTTCCGTTCTATTTGCTATAAATACCTCTTTACAGGCAGTAGTAGTGCAGCTACGCCTGGATAGGAGGTATACTCTAAATTTCACCGTCAGCCGACTTCGACCTGGTGAATTTCTGCCGCGGCATGACACGGTTGCCGAGGCCCTTCTGCATTGGGATTTAAACGGTAGACGCCCTCTGTGTGGGTGACTACATGATCACTCCCAAAGGGTCAGGTCCTTGATGACCTGATCGATTAGCTTGGGAGATAGATACATTAAATGTGAATGAGTTTACGCATCACTGCCCGAGAACCGCTTCACTTTTCTGCCTTGATATATTCCTGTGTTCTGATGCACATCCTGATTTGGGGGTAGTACCCAGGTGGCGCTAGGAGAGTATCCAGTGTTCCACATTTCAGGAAATAACTGATTTCTCTGTCTCAGTCAAGGAGTTTAAGTTGTTGGATGAGGCCGTTGAGTTCTTCTCCAGCAACCTCATCGCCGTAGGGGGTAAACTACTATTCCTAGAACGTCTGGCCGTTTTTCACGCCGACCGCTTCCTTGGTAGTCAACCGAGTATAAAACTGCCCTCAGACAAAATCGTTATTCCTACATGCGCTATAAGCGCTGCACGAACGATTTCATTATCGGTGAATTTCGTAATATAGGTCCAGGATCTGGTATGTTTCGAAGCACGCTCATTACGCTCTACGCGGACGAGCTTTCGATCTCTTTTGGCGCAGCCCAGATACCAACTCTTGAGTGTCGACTCAAACAGGCATTGAACAGCATCTCTCGCTATGCTAAAGCCATCCATGTCCCCATCTCGACCCTCACTTGTTCCTAAATAGGGTTCTCCTGGAGCTGGTGGATTCGCACCGTTTCCCTGGCCTTGGTTTCGACCGTCGCCTCACCTGGGAGTCGCATATTCTCAGTCTTTGTCTCCCTTGTACCCGAGACATGGACATTCTTCGTTCCCTGACATTCAGCATTGTGGTGCTGAAAGGACTTTTCCCTAATTTGGTTAATTTTGAGTTTATTCGACCCTCGAATTTTGTGGGCGCTTTTTTATTAATATATCTATTTTTAAAAGATACGCAAATGCTACGAGTATATATTGTATATAGTAGATATAAATTTCTTATTATGATGTTATGACGAAAAATAGATTGGGCGCCATCTTGGGAGACACATTGGGAATTTTGAATCTCATTATAGTGTTTATTATATATCATTTTGAAGTGTTTTTTTTTTCTTAATTAAAATATGATAGAGAAATTTCATGTTAATCAAAATATGATTGATTTAAATAGCATTCGGGGTTTAGGCATATATGTCTGAAATCGAGGAACGCGGTAAAAAAAACTAGAGGCCTAACGACATTTTGAATTCGAATCTAATTCTAGGCTTTCGAATTAGGAATATTACGAGTTTATTTAAAAACTGCAGGGGGGGAAGGTGAAACTCCCCACACCATTTCGAAATACCTTAAAAATTATAATTTGTCCAAGAAAAAACATTGTCTACATTTAAAAAAAAACAATTGTTTTAAATGCACACACACACACACACACACACACACACACGCATATATATATATATATATATATATATATATATATATATATATATATATATATATATATATATATATATATATATATATATATATATGTATATATATATATATATATATATATATATATATATATATATATATATATATATATATATATATGTAATATATATATATATATATATATATATATATATATATATATATATATATATATATATGTAATATATATATATATATATATATATATATATATATATATATGTAATATATATATATATATATATATATATATATATATATATATATATATATATATATATATATATATATATATATATATATATATATATATATATATATATATATATAAAGTAGGCCGGCTTTAAGGCGCAAATTAGATAATATATATGTACCTTAATTGTAGCTTTACCTTATTGCATATTGTAGAAGACAAGTATTGACCTTTAACCTTTGATCAACCTTTTCCTATAAACCTTAAATATCCCTGAAAATGGAATTAGTCGATTTGCTCCCTTTTTTTATCGGTTTTTCCCTTAAAAATCGAAGTTCCATTTAAAGTTGGAACGTAACAAACGTATTTCACCGTCCCAGACTTTGCAATCTCCAACAAAGTTAATATTTGCAGTAGGCGTGGATAGGTGTCGGACAGGAGCCCTATTGTGTTCGACTTTTGTGCCGCCTATTTTGGTGTCTAACCGTGGTTCCAAATCTACGTTTTCCTGTCTCCACCTGAGATATGCACCAATCTTTAGGTGCGAATCAGTGTAATGAAAAAAAAGTTACCCCCTCCAAGATAAGTTTTGAATATGGAGTAGTGTTATCTTATTCCCTATTCGTTTAGATCCCTAAAGCGTATTATTTAATTTCGAAAGCCAGCATTTTTATTATATTTATTATTCGGAGAAATTCGTGTAATGTTTGTCAAAAGATGATAATATTATTTTATTCGAGTCGTGACGTTGTTTGTCACAAATGGCACCAACTTCATCGTCGTTGCGAAAAGCGAAACTCTTCTGTTGAAAAATCAATCCAGATCTTCGCGATTCCATTCTACATGTGATTTGCGCTCACTAACACTTGCGAAGTTAACTAGATCGCTCTTTCTTTATTAATTTAAAATTAAATATCAATAGAAATAGAGCTCTATGGTATATGGATTTATTATGATAGCCAACAGATTTGGTAAAGTTGGCAGTACTGTTATTTCGCTGGTGGGGAACTAAACTTCCCTGGTTTAACTTTCAAAGATAACGGCTGTCTTTGGTGAGTCGCTATAAATAACATTCGGATTATTCAAACGGGATAGGTTAAAGATAAGATAACAATGGACGTTGGAAATGGAGGAAAGCAGATTAGGGATAGGCTTACCCTTACCACTCCCGACTTTTGGAAATTGTGCTGATAACACTGTTCCTTTCAATTACAACTGGAAAGAAAGAAAAATCCAATAATTATGCGACTAAATTATTAACCAGGACTGAATTTCACTAAAATAAGTAATTGGGATGAAGCATTGATGAAAATCGATCCATCAAAATTTTGTTTCTTTAAATATAATTCTTAAAAGATTCAATTAAAAAATAATTAACTTTACATTTTTAACTTTCCCTCAATCACCATGTGACCTTCAATTCATATATCTTGCCCATATCTTGCCCGAGAGACGAGTTATTTACCATCCGCGTTTGTTTTACTACTCCATCCACCCTCTCTATAGTCTGATTTGAGGGGGTGGGTAAGGTTTTAACTTCCATTGTCGATACGTAAGTTTTTCGTGGTTTTGTTTTTAAAAGGATCGAGTCATTAAATTATATATTTAATATATAGTATATTGCTTCCCATTTTGCATCAATGTAACATAGCGCCCATAACTTACGTTAGGTTATTTTTCCATTTTCCACAATAGCCGTCGTAGTAGATGCATCATCATCCATCATTGCCCCCTGTCTGAAATTACTTTAAAATATTGCTTTCAACTGGAGCTTGGAAGCAGAGTTAAAGTAGTGATCCAAATGATCGATAGGTCGGAGTCTACTTGCCTCGTATGAATTTGTCGCCTTCCATTTATCAACAACCAACCAATACCCCCCAGTCCAGTGTCCCTCCACCGTGCACTTGTGTTTAGCATTGCCTTAATACCTTAGATTTACCTTAGAGAGCTTGGACTCTAAAGAAGCAATCCAATTCTTTCTTCTGACTCTTCCTCGAGCAGGTCCACCTCGTTGAAGACACCCCTTTGTTCATAGTCTTGATAGCTTATTTGTTCTATGATGTTGTTTGAATTTGCTGCTGTAGAGTAACCAGGAAATTTTGGTTCATCTGGAAGGTATGTTTAGAATTTATCTAGGGTACTTCTCGCAGTATTCGAGGTAGGGAATTGAATAATCTAGCGCCGTATCGGGATAAGGAGTTATGTTGAATGGCTTAATACCTCACTGGTCCACTGTCCAAATTGAAATTTCTGACAGTCTTCCGTGTTTTTCTGAATGTATTGCTATTATTTATTTAGATTTTGGGGTAACCCTTATATTTTCTAAAACTTTGTAGATATAAATAATATATCTTTCCCATACGTCGTTCTACAGAATATAAGTTTATTTAGTCTCTGCCAGTAATTCATTTCTTGGATTTCTGGAATATGTGATGGATCACTTGAAAGGAGTTTGCTCCACTGTGACAACTCTCGTCTTCATAGCGTGACCGTCTTCTGTAAACAAGAATTTGGGATAAGAAAAGTTTCCATTTTCATAATCTCCAGTTTTTTTGTTTGTTTTTGCGCCTTGAAATTACCATATTTCGAAGGCTCAGAAAATTTCCAACTGAATTCAGAACCGTTTGGTATTTTTTTGTTTACATTCTGCTTCCATCTTCGCGGCCGCTGTACCCGTATCCAGACTTTGCAACCTCTAAATGGGATTTAAGCTCGCGTATTTCAACTCCTCGTGGTCATTTGTGCCCTTCCCAGAATTATTATTATTTTATGGCGAAAGCAACGGGAGAATTATTTCCCTCCCTAGATTTGAACCCCTCCCCCTTTCGTAATTTAAGGCAGATTTTCCTTGCGGGGTGTGTTTGGGTCGCGTTTTGTGCAACAGGCCTTGTTATTCGTGACTGTATTTTTATTCGTTTCATTTTTTTTACCCCTGTTCTATCACCCACACCTTCGTGTAGTGTTATGTTTTCTTGTCCAAACATAGGTGCTAACTTATATTAAACAAGGTTTGCTGACCAAAGTCGCGTACTCTCACTTATTCTGATTTATGACCTTACGACCTTCAAAACTTTCAATAATTCCTGGACTAACCTTGGGAGACCTTGACAATTATATCATTCGAAAGAGAATGTAAAACAACACAGGAGTTTAAAATTTCGTTAGAATCGGCCGAATAATTAAAATGTTATTACCAAATATTTTCTGGGCTAAACTTGGAGGGACCTTGACAATTATTATACCACTCAAAAGAGAATGTAAAACAACATAAGGGTTTCAAATTTCGTTAGAATCGGCCGAATCGTTACAATGTTATTACCCCCCAAGAAAGCAAAACGGGGATCTGCCGACATTATGAGATATAGAGGCGCACACGACTAAAAATGGCATAAGTGAATAATAATAATAATAACAAGAGGAGCGGCTTTGCCACTCCTTACAGAAAAAGCGTGTACTTCGCACGCACACCTGCGGTCTGTGGCCTACGGCCTATAAGGATTTGGCAACGGCCTTTGGGTCTAAAAATGTTTAAAAAGGTTTCCAGTACATATCTCCTAATAATTTACTCTTGGGCTATTTTTTTCGCATCTATTCTTATTTTCTACGGTAAAAACAATTCTCATTCTTTTTTTTTCATCTAAATTTGCTTTAATAATTTCATTTTGTTTTACTAGTTTTTAGGGGACATTAGCTATTTCCTCATAATAAAGATTAAAATTGAAAATCTATTTGAGAAATTACTTCGATAAAACTTTCGAATATACAACCCCCCCCCACCCGCCATTACTTAAATTTTATTTGTAATTCTTCTTGTTTTAAAAAATTCCAAAACATTCGATGATTGTTTATTCTGAACTGCACCATTTTATTTTTTTTCAAACTCTAAAGGAACTCTCAGAAAGAAGTCGGATAAAAGCTTAAAATATAACTATGTAGGTTATAACCAAACTAAGGCGAAAAAAATCTAGTATTAATCAAACCCTACAAAACTTCCCTTCTTAAAATATAGTTTTATGGATAATAATTAATAATAATATTATTATTATTTAAAAGAACAATAGCCCAAAGAAAGCGGAAAAAGCATGCGATTCACGAAAAAAATCACCGAAAAGAAAAGTGATTGATATATCTGACCTCCGGATTTGAGGAGGGGGGTGTCAAAGGTCACTTGATAGGAAGGTTGACATCCTCCTGTAGGCATTGGGGCTGAGAATGCAATTTGGAGTGTTGGAGCCTGGAATTCACCCAATTCTTCAGATGGTAGCCGCAGCAAGGTTAGTCATGGTACACCCGACATCCCATTGTGGGGCGTAAAGAAACATGGGGACCAGTGGGGAGAGTAAGAGCGGGGGGAGTGGACTATAGGACTTCTTGGAGGAGACTTGCGGACTATACTATTTTTGGGAGGAGACTGGCCTCCATTTTATTTGACTTTGTTGTAGGTCGCATGCTCCTGCGCCTGAGGGAGGTGGGCCTCGCCCTGACGCCGGAGCGCGCTTCTTTCTTGTTTCCATTTTGTTTATCTTGTTTTATTTGTTGTTTTTTAGTCTTTTTTCCGGTTTTTATCTTGTTATTTACATGTTTTTATTTGTTTTAATCGAGCCTAATAGGTTGTAGCGTGAACTACGGCGACTTTTGCCCTAGTAGACTGTCGCCAGATGTGCTCTTAAAATAAAAAAAACTGCCTTTTCTAGTAGATTAAGAATGTTGGGTGGTGCCTACATCTCACTGGCTAGGTGCACCCTGTCCTCGCCGCGATGTAAGATAGCTTCAGATGTATGTAAGTCAGCGGGGGGGGGGGGCTTCGAATGTCTTAGTTGAGAATGGAAAACTACCTGGGAAGAGGGTGCTCGCTCGTTAAGGTGTGGGGGAAAATATATGTTGCCCATAAGAAGGATAAATGCGAGATTGCGATGGCATGGTTAGTGTATGTGTGGACTACTTATTTACAAGGGATAATAGATGTAAAGTGTATGTTGAGGTAATGGATCGGGCGAAAGCTTATGATCTTTTAGCTTTGGAACCATTAGGGCAGGTTCCTAAGAATGTAGAGTAGGTGGTAGAATTTTGGATAGTTTGAAAAGTATTTAATCGACTTCAACGAGCATTGAACCGCATCTCTCGCTATGCCGAAGCTCACTGATTTCGTTTTTTTTTCCTTGGCCTAAAGTGGTGCACCTCTGCTGCCATCCACGGCTCCACCCTGACCCAAACTTGTTCCTAAACTGGGTTCACCTGGAAGTGGTGGATTTGCATAGTTTCTTTGGTCTTGCTTTCGACCGACGGAGGCTCATATTCACACCCTTAGGCCCTCTTGTATCCGTGCCATGGACATTCTTTGTTCCGTGATGTTCAGCCCTTGGGGGACCTTCTTCCCTTTATTTAACTAGTTGTTTTTTTTTGTTGCTTCTTATCTTAGTAGGTCGCATGTTCCTGCGCCGGGGGGGAGGCAGACCTACCCCCGACGCCGGAGCTTGCTTCCTGCTTATTACCTTTTTTTCTTTTTATTTTTTATCGAATTTTTTTGTTTTTTAGTATCCTCTTTTAAAGATGCCTAATTTTAGGCAATGTTGAATACGGCGACTAATGCCCAAGTAGGCGGTCGCCAGATGAGCTCTTTAAAAAAAAAATATAAATCAGCCCTTGGGGCGCAGATAGGGCTAATGCCTTGCTTTTTCTATCGATCCTTTATTCCTTCGAAGCTTCACTACGGATGCGA
>OZ018334.1:55716281-55806281 GCA_963969495.1 Ceratothoa steindachneri
TGTCACCAACTTCAAATTTCTCTTAGTGAACTTGTTTTCATCACGCCGAAACCCCTGAACCTACCACTTCCTACCTGTCGCATGGGCCCCTAGCACACGGGGATGCTGTAAAATTCCCGCAGCATGCAACAACCTTCCTTCACTCTAACCTGGTCCCTCGGGACAGCCTCACAGAAAGCGGGACCCCACTTAATTATGATAACACTTTTGAGGCCTTCGGCACAAACTCTAAGATCGATGTTTTCTCCCATAATTTCCCGAGCTGTCGGAGGGAGCAACTTTGTGTGGGTTTTAGGGAGGAAGGGGGGGTTAACGCCCCTCCGGCAACTCCCTATAAGGGCACAAGTCGACGGCGGAGGGATCAGATGTCATCTGCTCCCTGGGTATAAAAATACATCACTTAACTAATTTAGATGTTAACCAAGATTGGCTTCCTATCTCAGTAGTCCCTAATACATGTAATATACGAGTATACACTTCATATCAATCCTGGATTTAGGGAGGTCTCGTGATAGTTGATACGGCGTTGGTCTTCTTTGCTTCCTATCTCAGTACTCTCTAAATACATGTAATATATACACTTCATATCCATCCTGGACTTGGGGGGTCTCGAGATAGTTGATACGGCGTTGGTCTTATTTGCTCTCTACCTCAGTAGTCCCTAAATGCGTGTAATATATCCACTTCATATCCATCCTGGACTTGGGGAGGCCTCGGGATAGTTGGTACGGCGTTGGTCTTCTTTGCTCCCTATCTCAGTACTCCCTAAATACATATAATATATACAGTTCATATCCGTCCTTGACTTGGCGAGATCTCGGGATAGTTGGTACGGCATTGGTCTTCCAACGTCGAGGCACAGGATTCAATCTTAGCGACAGCGGACACAAAACCTCCGCGCACGTTGCAGAGATCTGGCCGCCGAACCGATTGGTGGACACATTGTGCCTATTCCCCTCGATAGCAGGTAAATCTTGCAAACGTCATCACACTCATTCACAAGACCCCTATCTTTCCCATCCCGTCTTCACAACGCATACTCTCCTCATCCAGCCCAAGGAATTCTGTTGATTCGTAGTTATATCCACATACCTCTGACGGAACGGATCCCCACTTCCCTCGTGATGACGAAAGTTCCTACTTGATCATTGCTTGGTGTTAAAAACAAATATTTCCAGACACTCCCAAACGATGACCTGTTACTGGTAACAGCGGGATCACTTGTCATGGTGATCTTTATGTTAGTTTCATTATCCGGTCGGGGGAAACTCGTCCATAAGCGAAATACTTTGTGTAACATAGTATAGTAGTAGTATAGAGATTTTTTAAAAAGATAAATCTGACATCCATCAAAGGGGAATGTGGGAGGGAAAAAGAATAGCGGGGAGTAGTTTGGTTGGTACTGTTTGCCATTTCCCCCCTTTTGTTTTATTATTATTTATTAATTATGAGAATTAAACTATTTTAAATTTGGGAAAGTCGCAATTTATTGTCACTTCGAGGCATCTCGCGGTTTCTTTCAGATCTCTCCCTGTATCAAGAATTGTTTTCTCGGATAGACAAATTAAATAGTGGCAGCTTTTTGGAACTGGACAGCGATAAATGGGACCGGAAACCACTTGAAGATAAAACAAAACAACTGTCTCGTTCAGATTTGCGAAACTTTTTTTTTTACCAATAGAGTGGTGGAGTTCTGGACTAAATTACGTCAGGAGGTTAGGATTAGTTCAAGTTTAAATGTGTCCAAGAGCAGGTTAGATATATAGATGGGCAAAGAAGATTATGGAGGTTTTTCAGTTTTATATTAGGCTAAATATACATATTTTAATTATCGATGTATACTCGTATATTGTAGTTGAATGCTTTATTTTTGACGAGCCTTGATTTTGATTCTTTAGAAGCAGTATTTAGAGATGGCTGTTTCTTGCAGAGCTCTTTGATTCACTCCATTTAATTGTTATGACACGAGGCGCTATTGTGGTAGGCCTCAAAGTTAGTCTGGTAGACAGAGGTAAACTAGTGTATAATCCAATGTGTAGGGCATTTGTTTGTAATGAAAACAAATTATATATGAGGGGCGGTCAATAAGTTTTGCAATTCGGATATAATGAAACGAGATATGAGGAAAAGTGTTTTATTATAGTTCAATATAACTACCCTCGACTTCAATGCACTTGTGCCACTTGTCCCCGAGGCTTCGAATTCCCGACAACCAGAAATCTCCCGACTGCTGTTAAATCCACTCCTGGAAGGCGAGCTGGACATCTTCATCGTCCGCAAACCGGCGTCCACGCAATGCAGCCTTGAGCTAGTGAAATAAAAAGTAGTCGCTAGGGGCCAGATCTGGACTGTAGGAGGGGATGGTTGAGCTCCTCGAATCCGCACTCGTGCAGGGCAGCTTGTGCAACTCTGGCCTTGTGGACTTTGACGACGTTGAAGTGGATAATGGGGCGTGAGGTTTCTAGGGACCCAACGGACAGATACCTTGGTCATGGCCAAATTGTCGTGGATGATGTTGATAACACTTCCATGTGATATTGCAAGTTCTCGCTCGATTTCTTCGACCTTCACCCGTCGATTTTCTAGGATCATCCTCTCCACACGGGCCACATTGTCCTCGTTGGTCACGTCTGACGGGCGTCCTGGACGGGGGTCATCTTCAAGGGACTCACAACCATGGCGGAACTCCCTATTCCAGGAGCAATGGTTGCATAGGAAGGGGCGGTGTCGGTGTACATTGCAACCATGCCTTCATGGATCTCTTTTGCATTCTTGCCTTCATTGGTCAAAAATTTGATCACTGCGCGGTGCTCAACCTTCTCCATTGTTGAAAAATTTGTGACTGACGATCTGCGATTAGCTACTGCTTCTTAAATAGACGAGGCAGGAGCGTGCGGCTGCAGGTCCTAACTTGTCCTAACACCCCCACAAACAGCCATCCCCCTTCCTCTGTTTTGCCCTACCGATTCCCAAAACTTATTGACCATCCCTCGTACTTCCACCAACGATGTTGAAACAAGGACTCCAAAGTACGCCTGCGACCCTATCCCTCGCTTTGGATACCATAGGGCGTCAAAGATATCCTAAATATAGGTATTCTTCTGTCTGCTCTAACGATTGGTTGTCAATTCTGATTGCTCTATCTTCTACAATGCTATCCCTCAATAATTGTTTTTGACTTTGAAAACTTAATTTTCTGTCCAACTCTGAGACTTGCTTGAGATCCGTTATCATTGATTACACTGCGACTTAGACCCTTTTAGGCTTTCGCTAGATGGTCGCCAATAAAAACAAAATTATTGACTGCGATTCTCCCGGTTTTGAGGCAAATAATACAGTTATCAGCATAGCGAAGGTTAATTAAATATCTTCCATTAATTTTGATTTCCCCTTTCTCCCAACTCCAAAGTTCTGAACATCTCAAACACTGCTGTACACAGTTTGAGGGAGATGAGTGCCCTCTGTGTCAACGTTTTTCTTATTACTGATTGAGGTTAACTCTAAATGACAATTTTGCGTGGCTTTATATGTAGGATATGTCAATGTAGGTTTTGTTAAATCCTTGTTTCTGTTTTTCTCTCAGAAACAGAAACAGGGGGTTTACTGAGCGAGGCTATTTCATAGTCTACGACTGTCATCTGGAGAGTGTCTTATTCATTTGTTCTCTACTATAATTGTTGAACAGCCTGAGCATAATATAGGGCCTATAGTTACTTTGAAAAGTTGCCTGTTCTGGTGTTTGATTGCAATCGAGTGATTCTGTTGATAACGACTTGTATTTTACAGATGCTGATGAGAGACTGATTGGCTTTTTTTAAAAAGAAGCACAGAGCACAGCGGGAGAATTAACCATGCCATTGGAATCCGAGTTTCCCTTAACCATTTTGCAAACAGAGTAAACAAGTAGATCAGCAAGACCTCTCCAGCCTTTCTAAGGTCGTTATTATCTCCATACTGCCCAAGTGCCCTACACTATTGAGCAAAATAAGAGAACGATTTTTCATTTATTAAAAATTTCCAAAAATATGATGAGTAGGTAAATGGAATTCCCATGGTACTCAAATGCTTGTATTTAATATATTTTATGAAACACTAGTTTCGGTTTTCCTTGACCAAGACTAAGCTGGTGCCCTCCTGCCGCCATCAACAGCTCCACCCCAACATGGACTTGTTCCCAAACTGCGGTGGCCTGCAAGTGATGGATTCGCACAGTTTCCTTGGTCTTGTGTTTGACCCACGCCTCACTTGGTATGCTCACATTGGCAGCCCTAGGGCCTCTTGTTCCTGCGCCTTAGACATTCTTCGCCCCCTTACTCTCATCACTTGTGGTGCTGATAGGGCTACCGCTCTGTTCTTTTATCGTTCTTTTGTTCGCCCAAAGCTTGACTACGGACGCGAATTTTACGCATCCGCTGCCGAGCGTGAATGGCTGAAGTTGTTGAATGCTATCCACCACACCGGTCTCCGTCCCTCCGGTCACCGGTGCCGTCCCCACCTCCCCTATTGAGAGCTTGCTTGTTGATGCCGGGGATATGGCACTAGCTCTCCGCCGTGTACAATGCATTATGCGCCCGTAGAGGGACGCTAGTCTTCTTACCCTAATCCTTTTGGGTTTAGGGCTAATAAATTCCTTCGAAAGCACGGTGTCACTCCGGCTGGTGGCGCAAATGGTTCTGTCCAGGACGCCACCCTAGAGCGCACAACCTTAGACTATTTGTCAGTACGCCGCTCCTCCCAAAGCTTTCACAGCGCCCGCGATTAGTGTGTTCGATCTTTTTAGACCACAATTTGTGTTACGCTAGAACCGTGTTGGTGTACACTGATGGCTCCAAATTCGAAGAGTGGTCGGCTTTAACACCGTTTACCCCCTTGTTTGAAGTTAGCGGGACTCCACCATACGTTTCGTCTATATTCACTGTCGAGCTGGTTTCATTACACTTATCGGTCCGTGAGTTTACGCCTCGTGCCCTGTTCGGATACCAAAAATGTTATTTATAGTGACTCACAGAGCCTCCTGAGTGCTCTCGACGCATTGGAATCACCGCACCCCCCGGATGGATATAAAGATTGTTTTCGGCTCGGTTCTTGGACATGAGTGATTGCTGGGAATGATTGCGCTAAAAAGTCTGCGAGGACTTTGCGACCGGACTATCGTTATCATCTTCCCCACACTAACTATATTTCAGGAATCGAGTCAGCACTTCCGCCTGGCTGGCCAAAAAGATGGGAGACGACCGACGAGAAGCTACAGTGCGCGCCATTGTGCCGGTGACTGTTCTCAAAGACCTCTCCGCTAATAACCCGTCGGCTTCTGATTATCTTTTGCAATCCCCAAATCGGGCACATTCGCGAGACGCAATGCCATTTGGTTGAACGCTCCCCTGCACCTTACTGCCTTGCCCCCCAAACTGTTCGGCACATTCTTGTTGAATGTCCCAGCCTGGGGAATCTTCACCCACGTTACCTGTCCCGGTACCTGGACGAGCGGGTCGCTACCCTTGTCTCTTCTATTCTGGATTGGTTTGTACACCCCCTACTTGTGACTCGACTTTTTGGAGGAAGTTGGTCTCCTCCACTTAATATAGTTGTTCAGTACTAATTTCATCCTCGGTTGCCGGAGGGAAGAGGTACTCTCTCCGCCGCAGGATCATCCATTTTTATTTTATTTTGTTTCCTTGTTTATGTGTGTGAGGCCTTTTATTTTCTTATTTGAATATTAACTTAATAGGTTGAATTAATTTAGCCGCCTATTGCCTCGGTGGCAATCGCCATATGATTGCCCTTTAATTGAGTGCTCTCAATTATTCTGAATTATGATCATATGACTTTACGACCTTCAAAACTTTCAATAATTCCAGGACTAACCTTGGGAGAACATTGTCAATTATATAATTCGAAAGAGAATGTAAAACAACATAAGGGTTTCAAATTTCGTTAGAATCGGTCGAATAGTTACGATTTTATTGCCAAAAAACTCATTGAAAAATAAAATGTTAGCCATCCAACCGACCGACATACTAACTTATACAGTCTCTTGCCGCGACTAAAAATGTCTACTTGCGCCCGAAAGTTCTGAAATGATCCTCCCAACCAAGGATACCCATTTCTTGACCGATTTTTTTTTATCTCTCTTCCACTTCTCATTCTTCTTGTCCTTCATTCATTCTTTCCCCATGAATTATACACTCGTACCTGACTCACTGAGTATTCGTAGGGCCCCATTTAATCCGGAAATGCAGAGGCCCTGGTAAATTTAGCCTCTCGCCCAGTGAACACATCTTGAAGTCATTTAATCCGATGCTGGAGATAATTCTCCTCCGTTAACACTTTGTCTCCTCCGGGTTAATTTCGACTAAGATATAATTAGCATCAATGGTTTACTTATTCAATAGATTTCCCCCTAAGATCATTAGTGTGATGGTTTTTTGCTTCAATTTAAGAGGTATTTAAAATGTTATCATCATCATCATCATCATCATCACTAACTATAATTTAAGGGTTTTTTTTTTAGTATTTGAATAATAATTTCATCTTAGTTTGTTTATGACTTATGTATTTTTATCAAAATTATTTCTAATAATTCTTTTATAATATCAAAAAACAAATTGGTGAAGTTCGAAATAAATATAAGTATCGAAATTTTGTGAAATTTTTAAAACCCAAAGAATTACAAATGGTGAAGTTCAGAAAATTTATTTTTATATATCTTCTATAACTCTATGAGGCCTGAAGGACGAAGTTCAGAAAATTTATAAAAAATTAACCATGGCTGCTTTTTTTTAGATTTTAAATTTTAATCTTAGTAGCGAAGCACAAGTTCCCCCCGTAAGGGGCAGTGGCGAAGCCATTGACTGATTCTCTACACGTTTAAAATCAAGTTGACTTCAGAAATAAACACCCCTCTTTTTTTTAGAAACACGGCACATAGTGGTGTTGCTTCACATTTCACATTATTTTTGCCAATAACATCTTAACTATTCGGTCGATTCTAACGAAATTTGAAACCCATATGCTGTTTTACATTCTCTTCCGAATTATATATTTGCTAAGATCCTCCCAAGGTTAGTCCGTGAATAAGATCATAAGCAAAATAATTGAGAGCACGCGACTTAGGTCTGTCGACCTTGTTACCAAGTTTTCTCGTCATTTTAATTACTCCAAACGAAAAGTAAAGATTTATAGAATTTCATTCGTACAAGGTTTATGTCTATTAAATATGGAGCCGCAATGAAAATTTAATTTGTAACTCTTTAATTGTATACAAAAACACCAAATACTTTTAATTCTGTAGCTCAAACATAAATCCCACATGAACATGTTTTTTTGCATGATTATAATGTAATTTCGGAAGTGGGGCAAATTTTAACGATTTTTTAAATTTTATTGATGGTCCCATATTTAATGGACACCCTGTATTTGTTATTAGGTAAGGGGCGGTGGGGGCAGTTGTTATCTACCGTACCATTAATTTTAGTTGCCTCATAGGATACCCGGGGGACAAAGAGAATCGAATATTTGCCCTATTGATACCGTCATTAATGACAACAGTAATTTTACTTCTTCCCTTTGTACTAATTTTCTCCTACCACATTTTATTCTATTTTTTAATATTTTTATTACTTTTTTTGTTTCAATTAGCTTTTCTTGTTCTATGTGCTCTATCCTCATGTTGTGCAATATCCTAAATAGACCCAAGGATGGGTTACCAAACGCCCCCGTAAAAGAATAACGTCATCTAGTTTCCTAAAAATATTTTGAATTTTTAGATTTTTTCCCCACATTACAAATCCCCCTTTTTCTGCATTTGAGGCTGTTAAAATGTCTTATTTTTTGTCTAGAAATTTATTCGAGATTTGAGCGTTCTAATAAAGGCAATACTAAAATTCCTCTAAATTATATATCCACGTGAATGGTTAAACTAAGCCCCAATTTCACCTTAAATGCCCTTTAAGGCGATTTTGCTAGAATGCCTTTGCTATATATATCAGCCTGTTATCCTTACCCCATATGACCCAAGTTATGTTTTAGAAATAACCGCTATTGGGCAACTGCTATAAAGGCGCTTGAATGAAATATTTCACAAATTATTGTTCAGATAAAGTTTCTTAGCTACATATTTACTATTTAATTTCACGCAGCTATTGAACGAAACATTATGAATAAAGTAATTAAGTTCTATGAAATTAATGTCGCTGAGGAACGCCAATGGGTCATAGAGGGTTAAGTCAATATTTTAGAGAAATGAGTGCAATTCACTATAAAACATGAGCAGAGTGAATAGAATTTGTCTTAAGTATTGAACCGTAACGTCAATTGTAGACAAAATTGGTCAAAACCTAAAAGGTCTTGAAGTCCTAATCAGGTAGTCGTTTATGCCCCCCTCCCCTCCCTGGGATTAGCCCGAGCAGGGGAGTGGGCAGATAATATGATCCTTGTCTATCAGGTCAGATGTGTGTGTATATGGAGTTCTCTGTAATTTTCTACTCAATTGCCAGTTGACAAGGGTCTGCGTTACACTGCAACTTTTCTGGAATAAATGTCTTCAGGAACTGTGGTTTAATTCCTCATCAACCTTGCGATAGGGCATCTACTTTCATCCAAAGATATACAAGTACAAAAAACACAATTTTCTTTTCCACATAATTTCGAGTTCTAGAAACACGATTTCCGCCGTGTTTGAAGGGCTTTTTGCACGCAGTTACCAATCTTGACCAGTTTGCTTTTTTTTTCTATTACATTCTGCTTTGCTTTCGGGTATCTTCTCCATTCATTCTGAAAGAACCGCCGTCCTCGATGTGTCTCCTTTCAGTCCCTCGTTGGATTACATGAGTTTTTAAATAATTTCAAATGGAGATCTTCCTTGTGAAGCGAGCGCAAGTTTAGGAAAATTGGGTGCCCTCTTGCTCCCTAGTTAAACTCTTCTTTTCTTCCATCCATGTTCCCTCCATCATTTCTTTACGTGGCCTCTATTGTTGTGTACCGGAAATTCTCCCATTTGGTTTTCGATAACTAACCAAAATGTTTTTTTACCTTTTTAAGTGTTGGATGTACTTTCCTTGCCAGGCCTCGTTTTCTTTTACGCAGAAGCTTTGATGCAAGCTTTTTATTTAAGGGTATATTAAGTGATGAACCATTTGAGATAAAAAATAATCAAAGATAACAGTTTGTCATCACGTTTTCCTTTGCAAAGTTGACTCAGATCTGCGCTAGTCTATAAACTAAGACTCGAAAAGCCTTCGTCTAGCAACGTTTGGTTGTCCTTGTTTTTTTTTATGTCTCATCAAACGCTAAAAAACATATCACAAAGATAAGGACATTAAATTTGGCCTTTTCATGTTTAGGTAGTCGATTCGAATAGTTAGACAAAATCCCTCTATTTAATAGATTGGGTAGTAAAAGGGGAAATGCATCAGTCAATTAAGTTTTCAGCTTCCTCTCAGGAAGGGCTGAAAATGTCATGGCTCTGGTTGGCGGCAATTAGACTGGACTGATTGAGCTGAAATTTGTCACAGAGGTACATCTTAATGAGGGTATGGTTAAAATCTATGTTATGTTCCGCCAGGCCACATTGTGCCCTACTCCCCGACCAGTGCGTAGAAAGATATTAAGGGTCTGAAAACTCATGGACGAGCAGGATTTCCTGGTTTCTTATCAAGCTTAAAGTTGTACAGGACCCCTGTAAATTGGGCACCGGCCCATGTCATCTGACCTCCGATGCCACTAGAGCATAGCTGAAAGAAATATTGACCCAGACCAGGGTTGTCTAACCTTTTTTCCCAAATAGGGTAAATTAGAAATTTTAGTATATTCACCGGGCCCAGTGGCGTAGCTAAGGATTGTGGGGCCCGGGCGCATTGTCCTTCGGGACCCACCCAACATACAAATGTTTGATATCATGAATGACATGAAAACAACTAATCCTACAATATTTTTGCGCACTCTGGCATGTCTGGTAGTGTGTCAAATTACACAATAAAAATAAGTAATAGGAATTACATATGTATAATTAAAAAAATAAACTACAAAATGTGAAACCGAAATATTACATAATGAACAAATATAGGTAAATATGTAGATTAGCGGCCCGGCCGAAAAAAAAAATTGTGTGTAAATATTATCGTTCACTCGTGTCGGAATATTCATGCGCGTTTGAGTCCTTTTCGAATTATTATTCCATAAATAATTAGGATTATATACGCCCCCCAGACCCCCCCCCCCAATTTAATGAAACTCAGGATCATCGTCGTGTAGTCCCCCCCATTGTGTTTACCCCCACACGAGCCGTCCCCTAAAATGTACTCCAAAAACGTGAAACATTTTGGAACACGGAGGAAATAGTACGTCCCATCGTTCGCGCCGATAATCTACATATTTACCCAAATATACTCGTCAAAATTCACATTGATACATTCCATCATTTTGATACAGCAACAATAAAAGTAATTATTAAGACGCTTTAATACAGAATACCCTATGTAGGATGGCAAGAACTACAAAATGTGAAACCGAGATAGTACATTTATCAAATATACTAATCAAAATTTATATTGATTTATATTATAAACTCCTAATTTAGACTCATTATAAAACAAAGCTTCCTCTCAACTGCATCCTTCGCTTGAATAATGCTTGAGCTAATATTTGTCTATATTTTTTATGGACCCCTATATTTAACCGTTTTATTTACAGTTTTTGGTCATTCAAAAAAGGGGATGGGACACTCGTTTGGGGTCCCCCTCCAATGGGGGCTGGGGGTAACTTTTAAATTTGTGGCTCCCACCCCCGACTTAGCTACGCCACTAACCGCACGCAACAGGTACTTAAATATAAAATTTTCAAAAGTTCAAAATTTAGTGGATAACAATTTTTAATAACGTTACAAACAAAATACTGTAACAGTAAAAAATGAAATTAGATTCACAAAATAAAATAAATGATTTTTGGCATTGCCTTCCTTCTATGATATTCTCAATATCTGCTTTTCAAAGTAAATGACAATATACCTAAAAAATACCGCAAAAATTAGAATTTTAATAAAACTTCAAAACTAAATTTTCATCCGCTCAAGGCCGCGAAGTCTATTTTTTACATAAATATGACAATTGTGGAATATGAAAATTGTCCAAAGGAATCTTATCTTCCTCGCCCGGCGCTTTCAAGATGTCTGAAAACTCGCCCATTATATCAGGCCTTTTCCTTGGAGATTGGACAGGAGCCCTGCGAAGGCTTAAAGGTCTTAGAGGGCTCCATATAAACCTTTATTATTATTCTCCCTTAGAGTCCTCTCTCTAGGTGTCCTAATACTGATTCCGTTTTCTTACCCCGCGATGGGTCGTTTGATGCAAACGTTATCCATCTGGTAACCCCCGGCCCCCCACCCCATTCATCTTAAGG
The DNA here is from genome assembly GCA_963969495.1 of Ceratothoa steindachneri. Taxonomy (NCBI): domain Eukaryota; kingdom Metazoa; phylum Arthropoda; class Malacostraca; order Isopoda; family Cymothoidae; genus Ceratothoa; species Ceratothoa steindachneri. The sequence goes on from OZ018334.1 coordinate 55,727,676, forward strand.
CGTATTTTACAATCCCTACTGAAGAAAAGACTTTAAGTTTTGACCATATTATATTCTTACTTGCTTACGCATTGTTACGACCAGTTCTCTCTACTTCAATTGACGACCCCACGCTCCGCTGTACATTTGCCTCCATCAACCTTGTACCTGTGCTTTATTACCGTTGCGCAAGAGTTAGGCCCTCTCGCAGACCCTACTTTTACGCAATTTCACCTCCCCTAACTTTACTACTTTTACACTAAGCATATTTTTTTAACTTCCTCGACGATAACCTCGTTGTTCCTGGCTTTGTTTTTCCCATACGTAAAATCCTATTTTTACCTTTATTTCTCTTCGCATTAAATGAACACGAGTCATTTGGGCAGTTTCTTTTTTTTCTTTCTTTTTTCTCGTGTTTTTAGTTTCTTCCCTCAACGCCTATTAGTCACGGCCAATATCTCCACTACGCAAGTTATTTTCTGTTTATAGGGTAATTTCTTAACTAGTCACAATTTAAGTGCAAGAATACTACATTCTTAAACTCAATTTCCATAGCGAAGACAAGATTCATTTCACCATATTTTCTATCCTTGGCCTAAGTCAACAAAAGTCCCGTATCATTAAATTTAAGTATTTCTAAAATATTTTAATTTTCAGCGTTGGATATATGAACAATAAACTTTATCCTCTTTATAGGCTTAAGAATACTATTTGCAGTTATATTCCGGTTAATTCTTCAAGTTATGATAATGCAATTTCAAGCCCAAATTTAATTTCCGTATTCGACCTTGCAAAAGGATCATTGAATATCGGAATAATTAGTTAATAATAATTTATACGACTCCATCTACTTTTAAATTTTAATAAACACGCATAATTAGTTTAATTTTAATAAGAATAAATTTAATATTTTTCATATAAAAAATTGACATGTCTAAAATATGTCATTCAATATTCCATTTTATATTAGTTTAATCATCGCATCCTTCTTATCGTTGATTTTTAATTTATCGTTTACACTTGATAACATAGTGAATTTACTTTTGAATAAATAACGGTCTACTTTTTTATCTTGGAAAACGCAGTGATGGGTTTGATCATATTTGGGCCCCATTTGATCGGAGCGGTTGCTATCGCTTTTTTGTTGCTTTATTTGCCTTGGGAATGATTGCAATTCAGTGTCCTTCATTCCTGGATGTTTACTCGTTGCGAAGATGCAAGAGTTTAGCTATTTGTTCTGTTTTTGAGTTGTATGCATATGCCAAACAATGATATATTATTATAAACTAAGAAGCAGGAACCAACGTAATTATCCTACACCAGAAAGTTTTGTAAGTGGTTTCTATGAAAATATGGGAAATGAAATTTGTGGAAGCTACACAGTCCTTGTATAATGGAAGAATATTTTTGTGTTTGCTTATTTATTTATATACTGACATCAACTCCAGAGTCCTGTAACCCTTCTTCGGTCGCTTACAGTCGTTTCTTTTTGTTCTTGTTTGACCACTGGGTCCTTGTAGATGCATAGGACAAAGACATTTGCTGAAGCTTCATTCCTCTCACTTCGCCCACCACGCTTTCCTTGTTAGCTGAACGGGACTGGCCTTTTTAACCTCCACACCTGCGCTACACCTGCATAAACTCGCCTCAGCTGCAGTGAACATTCCCCCTCTCCCCTATCGCTGCTGATTCTTAATTTTTGTTGTTTATTAGACTTTTACACCAATGGTCCACTTGAGAGTCTGTCTGCTTATTCTTGAAAATTGTGCAATGCGTTCTCCGTTTTCTGAAACATTTGGACTGACAAGCGAAGTTTGCTATAACAATCCTTGTAACTTTCTAATCGCGAGTTTTTAGTTTTCACATAAGGGCCAATATTTCGTCGTTTAAAAGTGTTCTACCTGTGCATTTAATAATTCTACTCTCTCGGCGCAGCTGCAAATACACTCATCTCAGAAGAAGAGTGTGGATATATACCATTAATACACTTGACCGATTTCAGTGTCATTTACATAACGAAATCTCTAACCGGCGATAAGATAATTGCCGAGGATATGAATTGAATGTTTTCCACGCCTTATCTCTCGGTTTATCAAAGTTCACAACTCTTCCCTCGAGTCGCTTCAAATCTATTACTTGAGTCGCTGCAACCTCTTTTGCATTAAAGAACTCAGCTAGTACCCTTTTATTTGCCCATCTGCCTCAAAGTCCCTCAGTTTTGGGTAACTGGATCGGCATCACTTCTGTGGTAAAGTTAGGGCAATAATGTTACCAACAATGAAACATTTCTTTTGCGGCGTTCCTAATTTTTCTATACACTACCGAACAAAATAAGAATGATTTTCTTATATTAAAATATTTTGAAAAATATGATGAGTAGGTAAATGAAAATTCCATAGTACATAAAGCGTATTTGCTTGCTAAGCAATTTAGTGAATGATCGTTCTCTTATTTTTCACGTATCACCATTTTATTTTGTTAGTTTATTCAGTATAATTTCTTGAATATACGATTGTATCATAAGAAATCTTAATAAAATATATTGCATGACTATATACCATGGAAATTTCATTTACGTACTCATCATATTTTTGAAAATATTTTAATTTCGGAAAATCGTTCTCTTATTTTGCTCGGTAGTGTATATGTACGTAGTGTATAACAAAAAGTTACCCCTTACTCTGAAACTTTTGATGCAATATTTACCACAAGAATCGGTTGATATTATTTATTTTCAAGCTCGCGTAACTGGAATCTCATTTGCTCGTTACCATAAGAACATGCCCTAACCAATTTTCTCATATTGCCTGCTCTTTCTCCGGCTATCGATCGTCTCTCAACAGGAGCTTTGAAGCTGGAATGCGCCCAAAGAGGTACAGGGGGTGGGCGGAGGGGCGTAGGAGAAGGTCCACTTGAGGAAGCGGGAGGGGGGAATTCCTTGTTCGTTATCTTCTCGGACGCGGCGAAAACAGCCGGTTTAATGCGACTGATAACAAGTCAGCGAAGGAAACTGCCTCCACGAAGCAATATACTGAGGAAAGGCACTAATTGCTTTCTTGGTAGTGTTTTTGACGGCCTCTTCTTTCCTTTCTGGTAGTGGAACATGTGCTTTTCCCACCCTTTGCTTACAAGCCTACAAAATAACATGAAAATATGAATCTTAATTTTTCTCTTCCCTAGATAAAGCATTGCAATGATATCCAGCATTTTTTAAGAAGCATTTCATTGAAATCAACCTTTGAAGTTATTTTTTTTCCCCCATTTATGTAAATTTTCATGTAATTAGATAAATCGGGATATATCCATCTTTAAAGTTGAACAACTTTAGAAAGTCATGGAAATGAGATTTTGTGATATAGCATACATTATAATAGATTAATATTAAATATAATTCACTACAAAACCTTCAAATAAGTCTAAAAAATAACTTGGCTTCTCTCCGACTGACACCCGTCAGCTGTATCTCTTATGACGGCACCTGCCACATAGTTTCAGAGACTTCGAAATCTTCTATGGCATGAGATTCTTAATTTTCACCAAAAGGAATGCATGCATGGCTGGTTCACCCCCCCTCCCCCCGACTTTACCCTGATTGCTTCTTTAGTTTGGGAAGTCGTCAGTGGAGATCTTAAAATAATGATAATAAAAAAAATCTTTTTGGGGGTTTACTCATCGAGAATCGAGAAGACTCATTCGGAAGAGCATTTCAATTCATAAGGGGAGAAAAATCGCAGTCTATTCGAAGGTATTGCTTAACACGGGGCCCAAACCGCACCCACTCTGGAAGGAGGTCACATTCGCAACAAGGGGGTCATTGTAAGCATTTGTTTTAAGTAGTTTTAATTAGTTATTTATTTTCTTGGCCCGTCATTCCGTGTATTTTTTTTTTAATCGTAACAAAACTTCGAGTTTATTCATTTAAAACTTGTAGGTCCTTAAGATACCTACATGTTAATGAATAGAAACCCACACTGAAACTACGCAGTGTTTTTAGGAATGGTTGAAATGAAACACAAAAAAATTTATTAGCAGGAGCTTATTTGTAAATGTAATTTTAAATCTTCTTCCTTTTCCTTGTTCACCACCCATACTCTTCATGTCCTTACAATGAGAATAAAATGAAAACAGTCGGCTCCTACCAAATTTATTGGTAGGAACAATGTTTGTTAGCGCGCCTCGGTTAAAGACTAGAAATAATCAACCTCCAGCTGGATTTGAATCAGCGATATAAGGAAACGATACCTCTGCCATTGAGTTCCGACCAAAGCCATCTTAACTCAATGGTCAGATGCCTAATACTCTTCCCTCCGCGCTCGAGTAATGGATGACATTTACTGCGAAAGTATCCGGTATAAAGGGTTTTTGCGAGGCGCGCAATTATGAAACTCAGGTGGGGGAGCCTCATTACACTAGATCCTTCCGAGTTAAATGTTAATCACTACCCAAGGATGGATGGAACGGAGTGTAAAAGGCTTGTGACCATTGATTTGGCATGTCATTTATTAGCCCTCTTAACAGAGTTCAAATTGCGTTTCTTTTTGTCCATCGTTGCCCAATCACAGTCCCCCGCGTCACTCGTGCCCGAGATCGCTGATACAATCTTGTGTGTAAAAAAAGATGTGCATGCAATCTCGCATTATAGTGTTAGGCGTTTTGTTGACCGAGTAAATGAACAGACATGCGAATGAGAATGATTTGGGAGCATTGATGCCGTAAATCTGATTTGTGCCCCTGCATTTGTGTGCGTGTGCACCTGCGTGCACTCAGGGAGGGTATTTTAAGTAAGAACGCATTGTGATAAGAAATTTCACTGGACTTTTTTTTTTGCCAAGTATTAGTTCCAACTTTTGATTATCATGTGGTGTCTACTAATTTGGGAATGAACATATATTAGAGCTGCTTCGACACTTAATTTCGAAATATTCTGTTCATACATACATGTGAACTGAGTGTGCATGTATGTGACTTGATTTCAATAAAGCTATACTACAGCGTAATCCCCTTTTCGTGGACCACAGTGTGTCAGCCAATATTGGCGAGAGAGCCAAGGCGCTACAAAGCTAAACTTAGATTTTTTTGAAAGTTCTCATAATTGTGGTCTCGATTCAGATCTCCGGGTTTGTTTTTTTGTCTCCGAAGTGACGGGTTTATCTTTGGATTGATGGATATGATTCAGAGGGTCGGTCTCTGATTGGCCATGCGTCTCGAATGGCTCGTGGGATCGGGGCCTTAAAACAAAGTTGGAAATGTTGCCGTGGTTGTTCAGAGATTTTTATATATACGCACATGTCACATACCTACACACGTGCAATTCTTTGTCTCACAAGGGATTCTTTTTAGTTAATAATAGGATGGTTATAAGTGCTGCAGCAAATTTCGACTCTCGCCCCCTCCCAGCCTAATTACTCGTATGGAAGGTAAAAACTGGTGGTGGGGTCTACCTATTCAAACTGGTGCTATCTCGGGGCTCCTCATTTGCCTCTATTTAAAATCAATATTTAACCTTCCTCTTATCAAGCTTAAAGACTACAACAGCTATTTTATACCGAACCAGAAGAGAGACTTTGGTAACTATAAACAAAGCCCTTTAACGCCCCGCTGTTTGCAAGATATCTGGCTTAAGGGATCCTGGGCGCTGGGGTGCGATTAATGGGATGATAGGTTTACGCCACTATAACTCATTTTCTCCCTGCGTATAATGGATTGACCATCTCCCCGTGACAGTCCTCGGGCGCATCGGGCTTCCCCCCCCCCCCTATGGTGGGCGGGTCTTACCGACTTGTTGTTGTTGGCTCCCAGGTCAACTAAAAGTCTGATCCCTCCTCTAGGTCAGTCAAATAGCAGATCTTCATATCCTGGCTGTCTTGTCGACGTCTAGTACGACTTAAAGGATTCCAGTCTGACGCAACTGCCTCTTTGGCTTATCAGTTGGAGGCTAGGGTAGGGGTCTCAGGAGAGTGAACGGCAGTTGGGCAACTTTCAGTTGGTGTGTGTTGAACAGGTAGCGATCAACACCCTTTAACGCACCCAGAGACTAGTCTCTAAAAGGTAAAAAAGAAATTTGAGACTGGATGGGTGGTAGAGGTTACACGCGAGCTATAACCCACCCCTCCTTTTATTTCCTATTGGTCGCAAACTTTGGAAATACTCGTATCAGTTATTTCGGGAGATTTTCAAAATTCACAGGGCATTAGAAAAGCGTAAAACCTCGCCATACCTTGGTGTTGGGAGTTGACAAGGAGTGCTCCAAGATTCTCTTGTATGGTGAAGGAGCTCCCTTCCCATTATCCTTAACGAGTCAGACGATTTGCCCTTCACCATCTTCTAGAGAGGAGTTCTCAACTGTATTTTCGCAGTCCCCTCTCAAACTCTTCCTCCAGTGAGGTAGAGAGGGTTTCTACTCTCCTTCAGAGACTGATAATTAAGCTTTCCCTTTAGCCCCTTACAGCGAGTCACCCCAGGGTGACTCCCTTTCCAGAGTGGAGGCAGACCACGTTATGCTTTCCCAGAGGCTTCCCAAGACAAGTAAAACAGGCAGAAGGTTCACTCGCTTTGAATGGTATCTCTGAACTAGCAGAGTCCGCTGAGCTGTTCCATGGGTGCAGACCCTTCGCACCTCTGCCCCCACTTTTCGATCATTGGATAGTGGCGATATTGGGAGACTGCGTATCGGCTCCGTGTTTTCTCACTTGAAGTCAGCGCGACGGCTCCCTATATCTCTTAACAAAGGTTGTCGTAACGACGTGCAGGCTAACGGGTGAGAGAATTTCCGTTAGAGATCTCCGACGCCTCTGGGAGGAGATGGCCGGAAGGAGCTTTCCCTCCCCAAGCTGTCGTGAGCATCGACCCCGAAAATGACCAGCAAGGCACAGAGGTCCCCCTCCCATGGGTTCGATTTGTCGCTTCGAAATACGGTTCCCAAGGTCCTTTCTTGTTAGGGACTTGATCGGAATATACCCCTCTGGCAGACTATATGGTCGGTTCTTGAAGCCGGGTCCTACCGCCACTGGACGAAGAACTGGAGATAGGTGTACTTAATATGGAAGAGTTCACCCATCTCTGTCTCACCACTGCTTCATTTCCTTACAATGATTAGTCTCTGTGCTGATCCTTCGAATTCGGCCTGTAGGGCAATTTGCTTCAATGGAATTGCCTTGGGCTCCGGGCCAACGGAGACGAGCTGCGGAGGCTCTCGTCTCCTCCCGTTCCTCGTTATGTTGGGCGCGTGTCTCCTTTCCCCCCCTCCCATGGTATAGTGGGATCGTGACCAGCAGATGGCTGCGCATTTTACACCCGACATGGTGTCCGATCTCTTTCTGACTAAATACCGCATTTAAGCAGTGCTAGTGCAGCTACACCTAAATAGAAGATATACTTTTCTTTTAGTGTATACATATTCCTTCGCCAGCTGACGTCGACGTGGCCGACTTCCGCCGCGTCGTGACACTGTTGCCAAGGGCCTTTCTCCTACTCGAGGATTTGAACAGTAGGTACCTCTTCTGAGAGGACTACACGATTAGGCACAGGGATTAGGTCCTTGCTGACCTGATCGAAGCGTTGGAAATTTTTGTCATAAAGGTGAATTAATTCATTTACCATTGTCTGAGATCTGCTTCATTTTCTTGTCTGAATCACTATTCCTGTGTTTCCCGGACGCATAGCCGGATTTAGGGCTGAAAGTGGTCGATGATTTTCATGGTGATAATGAGTTTCCAAACGAAATATCTTTTCCTTGGCCGCTGCCGCCCAAGAAACCCGCTTGGTGTTTAGAGCTGGCGCGGTGGCCTGCATTTCAGGAAGTGACCTCTATCCCAGTCTAGTTTATGCGTTGTTGATGCCGTCGAGTTCTGCAGCAACCTAATCGCTGTGGACTCGACTATTTGGCTGTTTTAAACGCTGTCCGTTTCTTTGGTTGTCAGCCGAGTGTAAAACTGGCATGCGTATCTTCACTTAACAGGAAGATACATCTTGCAGAGGTGGTGAAGCGAGTCAAAAGGATTCAGGGCAAGTTCTCGCAATCACCCATCTAGTCTCCCAGGAGAATGGGACAGTAATCCGCGTATGAGTTGTTCCAGACAGCTTTCTCCACATTCTCTAGCCTCGATGTTGCCGCTTCTGTATTTAAAGCACGTCATGATCTCACTGAAGATCACCGACCGGACTTTACTTGCTGAAGCGGGTACCTCTAAAGACCTGTTTCCGCTAAGGGAGTTGGGCCCGCGCTCTCACTTCGTCTGCGGATACCGCTCATGGTCCGCATAATATCCCACACGCCAGCCTTGACACCTAGGTGAGAGACGCAGCCTTTTATTTAGACGGATGATATCATCTCAAATTCCTGGCGAATGACTTAAGTACTTGCTTCTCGAAAACCGGAGTGAGATCACTATAACCCGACTAGTTTTCTTCAAATTTCTCTAACATCCGGCATTTGCTAGTTGGTGGAAAAATGGTTAATGCTAGGTTAGCTTATTTTTTAGACAAAATAGGCTATCTATGAACTCAGACACGAAGATTAGGAGGCGTCCCTTCGCCGCCACGGTACAGTATCTCTACACAGTATCGTTGGATAAGGCCTACGATACTGTGAGGAGATACCGTACCATGGGACGCCTCCTAATCTTCATGTCTGAGTTTTTGCGAGTTCATAGATTCCACGTACGGGTATTGGAGCTATCTTCGGTCCAATAGGGAAGGAATAGGGTGCCCCGCAAGGAAGTGGCTTCAGTTTGTGCATCTAACAGGCTCTGAACCGCATCTCTCACTATGCCGAAGCTTACGGCCCATATTCGCCTTCCTCAGGGTCTTTTATAACCGAGCCATGGACATTCCGCTCTTTCGCTATATAGAGCCTCGTTGATGATGGGAAGATGTCACTCGGTCTCTGCAAAATGCAGTTCATTATAGCGCTTGTATGCCCGATTTTAACGTCTCCTTCACTCGCCACCGGCTCTCATTTCAACCGCGGCCCATCTCAACGGTGCCGATGTCACCGTGAGACGCCAATCTTACCATATCTTTTGGCTTTAGGTCAAGGCAAATCCTCAGAACATTCGAGTTAGCTCTTGGGCCTGTGTGGCTTCTGATTATGCATACGACAACATCCTGCAAGGTACTCTGCACGTTTATCTCCACGCCTGTGCTTCCAAAGCTTCTACGGCAAAGGAAGTATTACGTTCGAATTTCTTGTATCACTCGCCGTCACCAGGAGCCGTTCCAGTGTGCACATATTGCTCCAAATGCGAAGAAAATTGGTTGGGCTTTCACACCGTCTCGTCTTTGTTTGAAGACGGCGTTGTGTTACTTGGTGCTCTAGCTGTATTCGCGTCCAAACTGGTTGTAATATATCGCTCAGCGCGGGAGATTACGCGCCTTGGCCAGTTCGGAGACCAGATTGTGATATATAGCAACTCAGAGCACCCTGAGTCCCCTTAATTTCCGTACCCCTTACTTGATAGTATCCGTGAGGCTACTCCTGCCTCCAGCAGGAAGGGTGTCGAGATTTTCTTCTGATGGGTTCCTGGAAATGGAGGGATTACGAGAAATGAAAGCACTAAACAGTCTGTAAGGTCTGGACTACCGTAGCAGCGTTTCGCTCCTTCCCCCCCACTCTGAATACATGGCAGAATTACCTCGGCTCTTCGGCCCGCATGTCAAAGAAGTTGGTAAATTGCTGACGGGGGACGTAAAGTTGCGTGCCATTGCGCTGCGATTTCTGCCGTTGCCATACCAGGCACACTGGTTGGAGACAGCGCCATCTGAGTGAGGGAGCGCTCCTCTGCACCTTACATCACGTCTCCAGCCTGGGCGATCTTCACGCTCGTTATCGGGACGAGTGGGATCGCTACCCTTTGGCCTTTGTAATCGGTACGAGTTCGAACATTCCCTACTGTGGAGTAGTCGAGTGTTGGATGGATGTTGGCCTCCATTGTATATAATTCTTTTTGAGGGGGGTTGGATGGATGTTCAGGCCCGGATGGAGCGGACCTCACGCCGGTGCTTAATCGTGCATGTTTGCCTTTGTTCGTTGTCCTTTACTTTATGATGGTTAGGCGATTATACCTCTGGACCTAGATCTGCGGATCAGTATTATCTTCCACGCATCTCTACTTTTTACATTTTCACTTTACTGATATATTTTCAAACTTTCTGAATGAGATGCCTTCGTTGGTTTTCGCTTCTTAGTTTTAAGTGCAACATTTAGGCAGTGTAGCTTCCATACAAAGTCACTTTCCTCTATCTTTCTTAAGTTTCCGTTCGAACGTCTTGTAACGTTGACACGCGTAACTGGCGTTACGCCCATTAGCCAAGTAAATACACTCGTTGAGGCAAATAAAATCTTGACCGGATAAAAGATTCGGAGCATCTTGTTTTGTGCTCCCAACGAACAGGATCTTGTTTTTTTCTCCTAACGAACAGCGCCGGGCGTATTGCGTTTGGCCTTTTTGGTGCACACTTCCCATCTCCATAGGTGATTCTTTTAAGTTGCTTGGAGTTATGCTTGACTCTAGGTTTACTTTTGAGAATCACATTCGATCTATTTCCTCCTCTATTGCTCAAAAAATTGGCATTTTGAGGAAATCTTACAAAGTATTTGGAGAGCAGACTGTTCTTAAAAATTGTTTTAATGCTTTTATTCTTCCGTGTTTTGAATATTGCGCCCCTGTTTGGAGTTCGGCAGCCAACTCTTATCTTAATTTATTAGATAAAAATTTGAGAGCAATAAAATTTTTAATTCCTGACCTCAAAGTTGATCTGTGGCACAGGCGAGCAATAAGCTCCTTATGCATCTTATATAAAATTTTTAACAATGCAGATCATCCACTGCATCACGATCTGCCCAATTTATATGCCCCTCAACGAGTTACCAGAGGTGTACTAAATGCCAATAGTAGGGCCTTTACGCCTATGAGATTCAACACAACTCAGTTTTCAAGAAGTTTCATTCCTAACACAACTAAACTGTGGAATGAACTTCCTAGTGTTGTTGTTGAGTCCTTGGAACTTCAGAAATTTAAAGTGGGTGCTAATACATTTTTAATTAACAGAAACTTATAACTTTAATATTTTATTCATTATCCACACATATATAATATTATAATATTTTTAACATTATAGCATTTAATTTTTTTTTTTTTTTTTTTTTTTTTTGATTTTCTATTTATTTATTATGTTTTTCTTAATCTTTGTTTCGTTTTTTCCATACCAGGTTTCTTTCCCCGCTGGGGCCCTTGGGCTTATAGCTATTTGCTCTTCCAGTTGGGGTTGTGGCTTGGAACTTTAATAATAATAATCCGTGCCAGTGTTTATGGATGTCTCAAAGTCCCAGGGGGAAGGGGGTCAGTTTCCACGTCGTATCCCGCTGCGTCTGTCTTAACGGCTGAGGTGGTTGCAATACACTGCTCGGTACGGGAGATAACGCGTCGTGCCCTGTTCGGAGACCGGATTGTGATCTTTAGCTACTCACAAAGCGTCCCGAGTGATCTCGGGGCATTAGAATCTCCACACTACCTGTTTCGCGGTATCCTTGATGCCACGGTTGCTGCGTGCTATTGCGCCGCGACTGTTCCCATGGACCTATCCCCCAATGCCGCGGCGGCTTCAGGTTGCTTTCTGTCGTCTCCGAATCGGACACACTCGTGTGACGCATCGCTATTTGATGGAGCGCTCGCCTGCGCCCTATTGCAACGACTGCGTCGTTCCCCAGACTGTTCGGCACATTCTTGTCGAATGTCCCAGTCTGGGTGATCTTCGCGCACGATACCTGTCCCGGTACCGGGATGGGCGGGGTCGCTACCGCCTGTCCCTTGTACTCGGGACAGATTCGTGAACATTGACTTGTTGACTTTTTTGGGGAGGTTGAGCTTCTCCCCTTTATTTAAGGTTCTTTTTTTTGTTATTGTTTTGTTTGTAGGTTGCACTCTCCTGCACCGGGGTGAGGGGGACCTTCCCCCGCTGCCGGAGATTGCTTCCTGATTGTTAAGTTTTTCCAATTTATATCATTGTTAAGTTTTCATATTTTTACTTTAAAGTAGCCTAGTTCTAGGCTGTCGTGTTTTTCGGCGACTTATGCCCAAGTGGGTAGTTGCCAGATGGGCTCTATAAAATAAAATAAAAAAAATATGCCACGGTTGCTGCGAACCGGTTGGATGTCGATATTATCTTCTCCTGGGTCCCTGGATTTGTGGGAATTGCAAGGATTGAAGGCGCCAAAGAGGATTGAGCGACCAGCGCTTGGTTCTTCCTTACATCGATCACATGGCATGAATTAAGGTAGCCATCCGTGCTGGTTGACGGCCGAGGGGAACTTAAAGTTTTATGCTATTGCGCCGCGACTGTTCCCGTGGACTTATCCTCTAATGCCCCGACGACTTCAGGTAGGTTTCTGTCGTTGTCGAATGGGGGTACACTCGCGGCACGGACCGACATACGATGGACCGCTCGCCTGCACTTTATTGGCTCGACTGAGTTATCCCCCAGACTGTTCTGCACATTCTTGTTGAATGTCAGTCTTGGTGATCTTCGCGCACTAACGTTACCTGTCCTGGTGTCGGGACAGGCGAGGTTGCTACCACTTGTCCCTTGTACCCGGGACAGGTTCATATACACAAAATTGTGGACTATTTGACTTGTTGGAGGAGGTTGGCCTCCTCGATTTTAGTAGACTCCCTTTGTTGTAGGTCACATTCTTGAGTCGGGGAGAGGCGGAGCATGCTCCCTCCTTATTTTTGCTTTATTTATTGTTTTTGTTTCGTGGTTTTGGTTTTAGGTTTGGTCTTTGACTTATTTTATATTTTAATCTAGCCTAGTATTAGGCTTGTAATTAATTAATTAATTATGGCGAATTATCCCCTTGCAGGCAGTCGCCAGATGGGTGCCAAAAAAAATAAATTCAGGACGTTCGTCTCGCCTTTGCACTTCTTACTATTCCAGCTTTCACATAGGCCACCGGAATTTGGGCCAAAAGACCTCAATTGCAATCGTTTTATAAAGTTGTTCCTAAGAATTAAACTAAAGACTCGGACGGCTGCCAATTTGACCTAAGTCGTCTTAAAGAAAACTCGAACTTAAGTTAAGCGTCGCTGGAGACAACCTGCGACATATTTGGATAAAGATTAACCTCGAGACGAGTAGCGTTTTATATAACCTTCAAGAAAATTTATCAATTTCTCAATGGTGTTTTTTTTTTAATAATCCAGTATCCTTTTAGTAAAGGCTCTTGTCTCTGACTAAAATGATAAATTACTAAGTTAACGTAATTTCTTCACGGGCGATGTTACTGCCTATGAAATTTCCATGGTTAGACAGCTGTTTAAATCATGTAACGGTATATATTTTTTTTTACATGCATGTGTCGAAGGTGGTTTTGCTCTGAGCGAAATATTTGATTAGGTTTTCCCATGCTGTAAATATTTTGTGTATAAGTGCCTAAGATATTAAAAGAAAAAACAACAAAACAAACCAGTTTAGTCGAGGACATTGTAATTGAGCCTTTAAAATAACCATGGATTATACACATCGGAATACCTCGTTTCTTCCATGTTCCCCCTCCCCTCCCATAGTATTATATTCCCTTCTTAAAATGTTTCCTTAAAAGTAAAGTTTACACCTTTAAGGCTTCTAAAGTTCACCGCAAAGTGCACACTCACACACGCCCACCTCTCCAGTTCCTTGTAATATATATATTTTTTTCGCTTTTCTGGTAAATAAATAATTCAATTATAGGATACGAAACTTGTTCTTTTAAAAACCGGTTTGCCGTTGAATGGTCTACGTGTCTGAGGGTTAGCGCCAGATTAGGGAAGTCGTTAACCGTAGAAAATTTAATCTGTTTATGCTCCGATGCAGCAACAACGATGGAGACGGTGCGCATGTGTCAAATTGCATCAAACAAGGAATTGTTGAAAAGCAAGATTAATAAAAAAAACAAACTGATATTTATTTTTAAATTTTTGCGTCATTGACTTTACAAAAGAAATCGATGCTGATAATTTGGCACTTAATGGTTGTGATTATATATTCTGAAATGTCATAAAATAAAATAAAATTGTAAGCAAATATTGATATTAGCTTAATCTGGGTCTGGTTTCTCTAAGACTATCAATTTTGCATCTTTGTTTGTTAGTTCTTAATTCATTAGCACCGCTAATAGAAAGGGTACATGTCCACTGCATAATTAATATAAATTTAATGAAAGTAATGTGAACTTGATTTTTTACTAACGTGAATTTTTATCCCTTAAGATGTTAGGCTTTCAGTAGGGTCAGGTGGACTCGGATCGTACTGCTAGTGAAAACTTTGGTCATCAAAACTAAAGATTTAAAATTAGCAGAAATCCAAAGTGCCCAACAGATGGCTCACATAAATACCTTTATTTTCCACATACAGAATTTTTTAATGTTTACCACCAGTTCATGCTCTCATTTTCGAAAATGTGTTTTTGTACGGATCGTGACCATGTAGGACACGCTCCGTACGCCCTTGGTACCATTTATACATTTTTTTTATATGCCACAACTGAAAGGATCTACTATTACTACATGATACACAAATGTTATGAAAAGACATATAATATAAAAAAAATAGAATTGTTATTTTACAACATTTGTACATGGGTATCAAGAATATAAAAAATAATAAATTTCTTAATTTTATAGAACACTTTTGAGTAAGTAATGCACAGCCCTCAATGTAAAAACCACATCTTACTGTAATAATGCCTGAATTTCAATTTTTTCAAAAATATTTAAAAAATATAAACCCTTATCCTATTACTTAATACACTTAGCACAGCATTGTATATAGTTAAATTTTACATCTAACGTCAAAAAATGTTAGATAATAACACAAATAACATCATTTAACACTGATAAAAATGCTCAAATTTGCACTTTGATATCTTGGATTTTTATTCATTTTTTGTCTCTTTCACATTTAAAACACAAAACAATGTTACGTGATCAACATACAGTAGTTTCAAAATAAAATCTTCATTGGTATAATTTTCACGAATTACCAAATTTTGTACGGACCGTGCAATAGACGCCATTTTAAGTAAACTGTAAACACAGAAATTCCAACGTTGGTCACCGTTATGAAATCACACTCATTTTCCTTCACCATGATCATATTCACTGTAGACACAATAACCAGCGGAATCATGCAATATTCACGAACACTGTGGACTATAATGTAACTCGTAAAAATTACATCAGACACCTAAAAATTTTTAAAAAATGGCGTCGGAGCTCTGCGGGAAGAAAAGGGAGGTGACATCACATCAGACCCGTTTTATGTGCCAAAGGTAAACTGAATCAAACCCATATTTTGGCAAGAAGGCCTTTTGTACGGTCCGTGTCCACTTCACCCTATATGTAATTCATTATTTCAACGTATACCTACTACTTCTTTTGCATGACGGAATGTGTATCCTTATCCAGAGAT
This sequence comes from Ceratothoa steindachneri, assembly GCA_963969495.1. NCBI lineage: Eukaryota > Metazoa > Arthropoda > Malacostraca > Isopoda > Cymothoidae > Ceratothoa > Ceratothoa steindachneri. Next base: position 55,743,099 of record OZ018334.1, read on the forward strand.
TGCCCTCTTATTTTTTTAAGCAAAATATATCGAGTTTTTTTTAACTTTCAAATATATTTTTGGGGAATTGTTTTAAGTATGTTATCGTAAAATGCTTCTTTTTTTTCAAAATCGAGTAACTTCTTTATTGTCTTCTAGCCAACGCAAGTCTGTCGAAGCGCCCTCTGTCGGAATTATACCATGCAGGGGTAGATAAACAAAGATGATTTACACTAAAACTAGTAAGTACTGATAAGTACTACCATGGAGGCAGCTGTAAGTACTCGTTGCCCATGGAACATATGGGATTTATTGACGTGAATTGAGGTGATTTTTTTTCAGATTATAATCAGTTATTGATGTTTCTATTTGATGTTATTATTATTACTTATCTCTGATTATTCTGACTTCTTTCTCTTTTGAGGTGTGCTTTAATTTTCTTATTTCAACGCTTGGAGAATCCTCATATGTGGAGAAGATATAGTCTAGTCCAACTTCTTATCTGTATATACAATGCTAAATAGGAAGTTCATTGTTGGTGTGATTTGCGTGGAGTGATGTGCGTTGTTGACTGACATTTTCCATAAAAATTAATTTTATGACCCGCCTTCATTGAGTATTTTTCTCTCCCAGTATTGTATAAAATTAATCTTTGCTATCTACAGCTTTTGTATTCGTTGTTTTTGTCTCACACAAAGCGTGACTTTCTCACCTTTAAAGTAGAAAAATAGACTTCAGTTGAGTGAGTGATTCGTTTATTATAAATCATTCGGTGTTTGTAGTCAGTATTAAAACATTAATTTTGAACGATTCTTTGAATTCTTTGTATAAGAATATGAACCCTAATAGGCTTTCTGGAGAGAGGCTCGTTTAATAATAGGTCGATTTTCTTGGTGTTTTTCGATCCCTTTCTGTTGATCTATGGTTTCTCCACTGTTTCCCCGTTACGTAAACAAATATTTTTTTTAAAGTTTTCCCCAGATGAGAAACAGAGCAAACACACAACATAATTAAATCAGATAGTAGGTTTTCTCTCTCGATAAACTCATCTAAATGGTTTACACACGATGCTAAGAAACGATAAAACTAAATAATGGTGTAAACTGGGTTTGAGTGGCTTGCTTGATTACAGGATAAAGGAGTGAGTACCCAAACTTCTGCTTATAATAAACAGATGTAGAATGATTTTTTATCGAACTTTAAATGGCAAAGGAAAGCAGCAGGAAATTTTTGAATACTCATCATGATGCATTTGTGCATGATTGCTTTGCATAAGTTGGAAGCACCGTTTTTTTTTTAAAGTTCAGATTAAAGTTGCTAGTTTATTCCTAATCCGAAGCTTGCAACTGGGTCTGTTGCTGAGGCCTTGCAAATTTGTTGGATGACGCTTTCTTTTCTGCTAGTTTGAAGTTTGATTTGCTTTTGTTGTGAAACCAGTTCCCTGAAAATTGCCACTTGACATTTTTATACTGATACAGGTTATTCGAAAGTGCATTTTCACTATATGTAATTATCTGCAACAGACTTTTTGTTTCACCCTTCCTTTTTCCTCGTACATAGGATTCACTTTTTAATGATTATTGACAACTGAGCCTAATGTGACGGCCTCCGATTTAAGTTTATAAATAACCCCCAAATTTATAAGATTCTACACATGGTTCCAGAGTGGGGTGTCCGTTCGTATCAACTCTTAACTGTCTTCCAGCATTCAAATAGCCGTTATTTTGCTTTGAAGAATAAGGAAAACTAGCTTAATCAACCAGGCTATTCTTCTTCAATATGGGAAGAATGAATGGGGAGGAAAGATTAAGAAGATAATTGGAGAAATTAAAGATGTCGAAAAGGCTTACGGATGACATACTACAGTAGCAGAGCTTGTGAAGAATAAGGAAAACTAGCTTAATCAACGAGGCTATTTTTCTTCAATATGGGAAGTATGAATGGGGCAGAGAGATGGAGTAGACAATTGGAGAAATTAAAGATGTCGAAAAGGCTTACGGATGACATACTACAGTAGCAGAGCTTGTGAAGAATAAGGAAAACTAGCTTAATCAACGAGCCTATTTTTCTTCAATATGGGAAGAATGAATGGGGCACAGAGATGGAGTAGACAATTGGAGAAATTAAAGATGTCGAAAAGGCTTACGGATGACATACTACAGTAGCAGAGCTTGTGAAGAATAAGGAAAACTAGCTTAATCAACGAGGCTATTTTTCTTCAATATGGGAAGTATGAATGGGGCAGAGAGATGGAGTAGACAATTGGAGAAATTAAAGATGTCGAAAAGGCTTACGGATGACATACTACAGTAGCAGAGCTTGTGAAGAATAAGGAAAACTAGCTTAATCAACGAGCCTATTTTTCTTCAATATGGGAAGAATGAATGGGGCAGAGAGATGGAGTAGACAATTGGAGAAATTAAAGATGTCGAAAAGGCTTACGGATGACATACTACAATAGCAGAGCTTGTGAAGTATAAGGAAAACTAGCTTAATCAACCAGGCTATTCTTCTTCAATATGGGAAGAATGAATGGGGCAGAGAGATGGAGTAGACAATTGGAGAAATTAAAGATGTCGAAAAGGCTTACGGATGACATACTACAGTAGCAGAGCTTGTGAAGAATAAGGAAAACTAGCTTAATCAACGAGCCTATTTTTCTTCAATATGGGAAGTATGAATGGGGCAGAGAGATGGAGTAGACAATTGGAGAAATTAAAGATGTCGAAAAGGCTTACGGATGACATACTACAGTAGCAGAGCTTGTGAAAAATAAAGAAAACTAGCTTAATCAACGAGCCTATTTTTCTTCAATATGGGAAGTATGAATGGGGCAGAGAGATGGAGTAGACAATTGGAGAAATTAAAGATGTCGAAAAGGCTTACGGATGACATACTACAGTAGCAGAGCTTGTGAAGTATAAGGAAAACTAGCTTAATCAACCAGGCTATTCTTCTTCAATATGGGAAGAATGAATGGGGAGGAAAGATTAAGAAGACAATTGGAGAAATTAAAGATGTCGAAAAGGCTTACGGATGACATACTACAGTAGCAGAGCTTGTGAAGAATAAGGAAAACTAGCTTAATCAACGAGGCTATTCTTCTTCAATATGGGAAAAATGAATGGGGAGGAAAGATTAAGAAGACAATTGGAGAAATTTAAGATGTCGAAAAGGTCCACGGATGACAAACTACAGTAGCGAACCTTGTGAATAATAAGGAAAACTAGCTTAATCAACGAGGCTATTTTTTTTTCAATATTGGAGGAAAGATGAAGAAGAGAATTGGATAAATAAGAGATGTCGAAAAGGCTTACGGATGACAGACTAAGGTAGCCAACCTCATCATACCTTCAGAAAGAACACGAAAACTCGAGTACAAACTCGAGCTCTTTCAGTTTGTATTCCATTTTTTGTTGTTTGTTTTACTTTTTAAGTATAACGTATTTGAGTTACATTTGTTTTATGCCGTCTTGTTCACGTTTCCTATTGTTCCTAGTTCTCTTCCTTGTTAGGGCTCGATTTTTTTCTTATGAAAGGGTAAATTTCATTGAAAACCCCACCATCCATTCCTTAGGCAGAAGCATTGATGAACTCGAGCAACCGGACTAGGTTCTCGCAGGGATCCTACACTCTGATTACTTCCGTGGTTTTGTCGGGCATGTCGTGGACCCCAAAGATACAAGGGATTTTATCTTAGAGAGGAACACATCGGAGGCATCTTGCCCCCCCCCCCATTTTTTTGGGGAAAATATATTCGTTTGAGAGTAACGAGTTAAAAAGGAAAGTGTTAGGAGGTAACCAGAATAGCTAAAAGAGTTGACTACTTGGGGACTTTAAGGCAAGGGCATTCTTTCGCCTCTTGTGAACACGCCCTTCCCCCCTTCCCGCGTTTCGCAACGAAGGAAGACCGCCTTGCGAGAGATGGGGGCCTCTAAAGATTCGGCGAGGCTACTTTTTTGTCGCGGGTACCTCGAGAAAGGGGGGGCGGAGATCAGGTTTCACTTGAGGGTTGCGCTCTATGATGCATCGAGGGTGGGGTGGGGAGGGGTGCTCCGTCCACTGCCCGAACTTTGGGGCTTCAGGGGAGTTGCTCCTCTTCCAGGTTCTTAGCGCTTCAAGTAGTCTCCTCTTTTGGTTGCTAGAGTTATATATCTCACAATAAGTTCATACAATTTATTTTTTAATTGCACATTTTTGAAATTATTCTCTATTTTTCTCACACACTTGAAAGGGTCTCACAACGGGGTCTCAAGTTCGCACTTATGAGCACCTATTCTCTTGTACCAACCTGTTTCTGGAAGATTATGATACTCTCTCTCTCGCTCATAGCGCTTAAAATTGACATCCCCCCGATTTATTTATTGTCATCCTAACAAAGTTTACTACCCTAGCTTTGTCCATAACTTTTTTTGATATTTCTACTCTTTCTAGCTTTATTTATCTTTTCCTTTCTTCTCTTTGCCCTTTCTATTATGCTTTTTCTAATTAATGAACCCGTTGGTAACCCCACATTTCCATTTCAATTAAACAAAAACACGTTTTTTTTTATTTAGTTGTTTCTTTCCTTGTCGAATGCGGCGAGAGATGAGAACCCGAAACATTTGGTTGCTTGCCAGGGAGCGTTGCATTGTGCCAATATTTTTTTACTTGCGTCTAAATACTTAGTTATTTTTACTCCTCAGCCATTTCTTTAACTTTAGATTTGAATATTTAAGCGTTTTTATTTACTGTGAAACACTTGTCAAGATTCACTTTTTTTTAATTAGCAAGTATATAATATATTTAGTCGGGAATGATTTCTAATTTAATTTCCGTATATACGAAAAGTATTTTCGTCGGGTTTTTTTTTTCAGTGAATTTTAGGGATGATTTTGTCTTTTTAAGAGCTCGTCTCCTGATTTATAAGGCACATTTTCAACTCGTACAATTCTTTTAATGCGAACTAATGGAGATTTCCCATAAGCCAACTTTCTTTTGACATTCTTTATTCTAAAAATAGAGAACACACGTAGGGTTTGTGTGTAGTTTTCTCATTAATAACGTGCCAGAGAAGCTTTAGTTCTGGTATGGAGGTGCAAATTATATAAGGTTTACAGAATTTGAATCCCGCATAAATTTATCTAGTGGTTAGTAACCAAAGGAGGAAAGCTCATTTCAGACTTTTAAAAGGGAAATTGATTCTAGTATTTAGATATATAGTGTTTGTGGGGAGGGGGGAGTCGACCTTATTGAAGCTCCCACTTTTTTTATCAGTCAGTTAACAGTAGACATAAATGATTCTGCTCTAATCTTTACCTACACGTCATTTTATAGCGCGCAGAAATATTTAATAGTTTGAGGTCAAACAAATATTTGGATACAAGATTTTTAATATATATTCCAGCCTTTAAAAATTAAAGGTATTTCTACAAATAACCTATTTTGATGTGTCAACGAAAGAAAATGAAAATTTGTGATATTAAATAGTGTAATAATAATATATTTTATTGGCCAAAAGACATAGGATGGAAATAATTATTTAGACATTTATGGGAAATATTTTTAAATTAGCTTATTTACAGTGCCTATCTTTTGGTCTAGAATGTTTTACAAATATCTAGAATAATACGATTGGTTCCACCAATAGTTAACTTAGGTGTTTTTTTGTATAACCTCATTTAGCATCTGACCAACATTTGTGTCATCTTGGTTAAAAATAAAGATCTCTCAACTGATTTGAAAAAAAGCAAGATAATTGAGCACTACAAAAAGCTAAAATCTATGGAAGTATTTCTACAACCTTTCGTGTTCCTCTAAGTATTGCAAGATGGGTTGCCAAACAATGGAAGACCTCCAAAACCACTGCAAACCTCCCTCTCAGTGGAGCTTCGAGGAAAATATATCAACAAGCTCATCGACGGATGCTGAGATCGGTATAGAAGAACCCTTTGATATCTAGAGCTAAACTGGAACACAATCTGCGTATTGCTGGGCTATCAGTTGCGAAAAGAATTGGTTATGAGCTCAATAGACAAACTCTTGTATCTCGATCACCGCGGAAAACTCTTTTTCTGAAGAAGGCTCGCTAGCTGCAGGACGGATGTTTGCTTAACCCCCAGAGAAGCCAGATCAATTTTGGATGAATGTACCTTGGTTTGATGAGATCAAAATTGAACTCGACCAGATTGTAGCTCGCCATGTTTGGCGCCGTGATGGAACAGCCTATGATCAGAAGACCACCACCCTCACCGTGAAATATAGTCGGTAGCATTATGGTTTGGAGCTTCTTTTTTTTTGTTTAATGGGACTGGTGCTCATCATATGATGGAACAATGAATTGAACCAAGTACCGGTAAAGATAGACCAATAACTTCACGCTAACTGTCAAGTTGGGAATACTAGCTGATTTGATGTTAGAGGAAGACAATAATCCGAACACGGCGAAAGCAACATGTGAGTGACTCCTGCAGAATAATAGTCGATTTTTCTAGCACAGATAGGATAAAAATTTAAGTTCATTAGTTTGAATATGACGTCAAATATGTAATTAGTCTAGAATTTTACTGTAGCAATATAGGTGGGTAAGTCGCGCCTTTTGTTTCTCTTATCGTTTTTGTTATGTTGAGGACTGGAGATTCACTTCCGGTAGTATTACAATCTTCTTCCTCTTTTTACCAATGTCTGATGGTAAAAGGAAGTTCCAGACGCTCTTGAAAATGATTAGGATTGTGAGCGTTCGGCATTCTGTATCCGTTTTGGATCGCGAGGTTTAAGAGCCAGCGACTATTAAAGGTAATTTACATTCGTATGTATGTGGCTTCGTTGAAATTTACGATTGCATTGTATTTCTCCCAACCTAATTGTCGGATGGAACAGGTGTTCGTAGAATTTATGTACTTGTTTAAATCGACTCGGCAGATGAGCGCTAAAAAGTATTGTTTCAATCGGTATTCTGGTACTGTTATGAAGGGATGTGGATATTAATTGCCCGTAATTTACTGACACTGCAGAGATTGCATGATTACACCCCATATATATATATATATATATATATATATATATATATATATATATAAAGAGAGAGAGAGTGAGAGTGTGTGTGTGAGAGAGTATGTTTGTGTGTGAGATAATATCGCACTATATGCACTATCGCAAGGTTGATGAGGAATTAAACCACACTTCCTGAAGACATATTTATTCCAGACAGTTTCAGTCTATCACACATCCTTGTTAACTGGCAACTGAGTAAAAAAATTACAGAGAACTCCATATATACCTCTGACCTGATAGACAAGGATCATGTTACTTGACCCACTCCCCTGTTCGGGCTAATGCTAGGGGGGACATAATTTAATCCCTGATTAGGGCTAGCCAGTTATACAACTTTGTTTATCTACCCAGCCCTAATCAGGTAGTAAATTATGTCCCCCCTAGCATTAGCCCGAACAGGGGAGTGGGTCAAGTAACATGATCCTTGTCTATCAGGTCAAAGGTATATATGGAGTTCTCTGTAATTTTCGACTCAGTTGCCAGTTAACAAGGATGTGTGATAGACCGAAACCATTCTGGAATAAATATCTTCAGGAAGTGCTGTTTAATTCCTCATATATATATATATATATATATAATATATATATATTATGTGGTGTGTGTGTGTGTGAAAGTGAAAACCAAGCACACTATTGCTAAAAACATCTATTTGTCTAGGTTTTACGTTTCGAGGTCTTAGCCTCATCATCGGCACTAAGATAGTAAAGGGTTAAAATTTCTAGTTGATAAAGGGCATCACTGGCAGGAATGCCCCACAACCGAAGAAAGATGCCCGAACTGTGGGCAAAAGCACGGGGCAATGGCGATGTCCTGCCCTAGGTAAAATTTAAAAAATAAAAAAGCAGAGGGGATCAGGAGGGAAAATACCTCCTACACCCAAGCAGCAAAAGCCGCCCCTGCCAGAACCATCGATAGTGCTGCACAAAAAACATAGTTGAAAGTCGGCAGTAAAAACTCAACAAAAATCCTCATGTGCTTTATGTACGCTCACGCGAGGAATCTTACCAACCCTGGCTGCTTCGCTACTGAGCTTAAAACCATGCTTAAAAAAAAAATGGTCTAGAGGAAATGTAGTTCCCGGACAACCCTCTATCAAGGAACGTTTTGCAACTGTAATATCAGCCCAAGGGAGAAGCTCCAGCGACGCCGTTTCCAACAGACGAAGAAAAAACCGAAGAAAAGAACGCATCCCAGTAAACCTCACAAACGCCTCTAAAGTCCACAAACATAGACCCCCAGAATAATAGAAGCCAAAATAAACCGAGAACTGAAGGAGAAAAAAAGCTGCCAGGATGATAATGCAAGCTGAGGGCAACCTCTCAAGCTACGCATACTCCTCGGAAGAAGATAAACTCGCCCAACACCCAAAGGAAAATAAGAGGTCGAGAATTAAGAGCAAGGATAAAGCTCCCCGTCACACCACCAAGTACGATGCAAAAGAAATTTATGCAGTTCTACAGAACAAATCTAACCCAATTCCCAAAAGACCCTAGCATTGGACAGATTCTCGAGGGAATAAAAACAGGCCAACTAAAATGGACCTATGATGCATCGATACAAGAAGCGCTCATGAGAGCAAATATAAAACTGTATGGGGACTCCTGCCTCACCATAAGTGAAGCAGAGTACAACAAAATCAAAAACGGAAAGAGACTAGACAAAAAGTAAAAAGGGAAGTTACACACTCACATAAATTAGAAGTACACCAATCATATCAACATGGAAAACACAAACAACACATTAAAAATACTCTCGCTAACTAAACGGATGGGAAGGGGAATCCATTCCCTACGGAAACATATTCCGTACAGTGGATCCTGAATCTTCATCCCCGAACACGGTATAAACACAGAGACAAACATATTAAAAATACCAAACTACACTGTGATCCCCCCAAACCACACACAGAAACTATTCAAAAGCGCAGCCATCGCGATCCGAAAAAAAACATTATATACAAGACACTACCAGACTTAGAGGAATCATTCGTGGAGGTCGAAATCTCAACCCTGGTGGGAAGCATAACCGTGGCAGCTGCCTATCAGCCGCCCCGTCGAAATTACCTGCCGATTCCCAATTTCTACAACATCTTCGGGTGCGGGAAAATGACATTGCTGAGCGGAGACCTAAACGCCAGGTGCAGAGCGTCTGGTTACGGTCACACTAACCAAAGGCAAAGGAATCTGGAGCTACTTCTCGAATGGGACAGACTCCAGAGAGTCGGGTCGGATTTACCGATCTTCCTAACTCATCGTTCGGCAACTAAACCGGACATAGTGTTAGTGAGTAAAGATTTCCCCTTTAACATCAGCAATGAACCTGGACCCGTGGTACCGAGCGACCACATCCCGATAATCACTACAATCTAGCTTGCTCCATTACTTAAGCCCGTTCCATTTAGGAGAAGTTATGTAAAAGTAAACTGGGAGAAATATAGATATACTCAGCGAATAGCAATCTCGAAGAGATGCATGAGGAGAAACACGATCACTAATCTCCTCATTCAAGCCGACGAGAGATGCGTCCCCATGATCTATAAAATGCACCACAGTCTAAGTGGATAAACGAGATGAGCGAAATCGTCAGAAAAGGTCCAAGCCGGGAAAGGACAGACAACTAAGCGAGGAGCTTAAACACAACATCCGAAGACTTAGAAGAGTGCCCCCAAAACCAGAACAAAAAGACGGAGACGACTTCATTGAGGATCCAGAGTCTCTCGAAAGAAGATTCAGGACACACTGGCAGGAGATTTTCTCTATAACCCCCGAGAAGAACGATGATTTAGACCATGACTTTGAAGACCAACTGCTTGATGGCCTCAGCACAGTGATACATAGAACCCACCCGCAAGTATCTCAGGAAAGAGAGATGGTTAACCACGGGTGCCCAATTACCTTTGAAGAGACAATGAACACCATAAGGTCCCTCAAGCAAAGGGCACCAGGCTGGTCTGGGATCTCGAAAAATAACCTCGTGAATGCCCCGAGGCAAATTATTTAGGGACTGGTAAATATCATGAATGCTGCCCTGAATACAGGCTACTTTCCTGACGGGTACAATATGGCAAATATCATCTTCATCCCGAAAAGAAACAGCCCCCGGACCAGGTGGCTAGCTATCGCCCGATCTCTCTTCTGGAGATGCAAGGAAAGATCTTCGAAAGATTATAGCTAATAGGCTAAAAGCTCAACTGAGCGAGTTAGGAGCGCATAACCCCCAACAACACGGGTTTCGTTCAAAAAGGGCCACCGAAACAGTCCTGGTGCTCCTAACAGATAAAGTAGCTTATTGCCAAGCGAATGGGTGTTAAGTAGACATTGTGATGAGGGAGATGCAAAAGGCCTTAGATAAAGTCTGGCTGGAAGGACTTCAATACAAGATCCTGATCCTCCAGCTAGACACAATCCTGGAAATTATCCTTTATGAATTTTGCATGGATAGAAGGGAATGTCTAATGATTAAATGATTCAAAGAACCTGAGTTAGAACTCAAGGCGGGCGTTCCCCAGGGAATCTGCCTGAGCCCATTGCTCTACTTGGTCTTTACCATCGACCTCCCAATTCCGGTGCACAGGGACACGATGTATCTGCAATTCGCAGATGACATCACTCAGATTGTCCCGTGCCCGGAGAGGAAAGCAATGGCACAGGCAATGCGCACAACAGCGGAAATCAACAACAACCGACACGATGGAAGATTAGAATAAATAGGGACAAGTTCAAAATTGTCCCACTGAGCCACACGTCCACGTTGCCAATCATCATTGAAGGGAGGAGATGCGGTTACTCCGCCGAAGGTACTGTCTTGGGCCTAAAGATCTCCGACCACGGATACTCGAGACGCTACACGGAGATGCGTAACCTAGCAAAGAGCGAAATCTCCAAGCTATTCAGGTTTCGAGAACCTAGCCCGGCCAACATTAGGAAAATATACCTGATGTACGTCCGGGTTAAGCTCATCTACCCCGCAGTAGTGACTCAAGCGGCCAGCAAGACCTCAATGAGAAAACTCGCCACCTAAGCCAGAAGGCGTGACTACCATCGGCAAAGGGATCTTCATAGGAGGAAGAGACTAGACCATATCAATATCTTCACCCCAAAACTGGGAAGGAAGGTCTGGTCCACCCTGACCAATGTTGTCATTTCGGAATTACAGAGAACAGGTGGCAGACTAAACATACCTGCAAGGCTACGGGAGAAAGTCTCTCGTCGTAGCCAGTTCCCGAGCACTAAGCTATGCTCAGTTGAGAAAATAGCACCAATATACACATAAGAGAAATACTAAACACTAGAATCTAACACAGTACGACTTGAAACAAACAAAAGGAAAATAAGTATCAAGACACTAAAACAACAACCAACACAAGGTATATGGCTGAGCCAAAAGCTAATAAAGGCTTGAAAGCTAAAAAATCTGGCCAAAAATAAGTACATCGAAATTTAAACAAACAATAAGAACACGCTAAGAGCACATATAGATACACAAACATGGAAAACAACTCATAAACACTAACACAAAAAGGAAAATCTAAGAAATAAACGTAAAGAGATGCCCTCCCTACTAGGGCAATTTATCCTTCCCTCTTTTAATTTTCACCCACTATTATCTACCACTATACAACCATCTTCTAAGATTGAATACGCCATCATCACCATTCTGCCCCGAAGATGACCTCCTGTTAATTCGAAAGACGTCTAGGCACATAAAGTTATGCCTCTTCCGAGCAATTTTCCTCGCCTACAGCCAGCCATCTGTTTAGACTATAGTCAAAGTTATAAGAAAGCTGCAGCCAAGAGTTAACAATGCAGCCGTTGCTGTCGATTTCATTGAATCCTACATTAAATATGGCCTCCTTCTAATATATATATATATATATATATATATATATATATATATATATATATATATATATATTTATATATATATATATATATATATATATATATATATATATATATATATATATATATATATATATATATATATATATATATATATATATATATATATATATATATATATATATATATATAAAGGGTCTTTCAACAAGGACGTTCGAGCTTTGTCAGGCGATAGTGCCATTTTGTTAAAGCGACATCTGGCAAACACTGTGAACTGTTCAGTAGTACTTGGCAAGTCACGATGGAAGGTTATAACGTTGAACAGCGTGTGCAAATCATCAAATGTTATTATTAAAATCAGTGCTCCTTTCGACAAACGTTCCGCGCATTACGTGGTTTCTACAATCGTCCTGCCGAGTCCACTGTTCGAGGCTTGGTGGCCAAATTCGAGGCAAAAGAGTCGATCAACAATCAGCCAACACCCGTACGTTGCTAAACCCAAGGTCTGCTGAAAACATCGCTGCCGTAAATGAGAGTGACGGGAAGATCTGAGGCAGTCAATTTCTCGACGTTCACAAGAACTTGGCCTTTCTGCGACTTCAGTTTGGTGAATTATGCGTAGGGACTTGGGTTTGCACCCGTACAAAATCCAACTTACCCAGGAACTTAAGGTAAACGACCATAGACAACGCCATGTGTTCGCTGATTGCGCTCTAGAGCAGTTAGAAGTTGCCCCAAATTTCCCCCCAAAAATCATCTTCAGCGACGAGGCCCATTTTTGGATGAATGGATTTGTGAACAAGCAAAATTGTCGGATTTGGGACGAAAACAATCCACATGAAATACACCAGCACCAATTGCATCCCAACAAAGTCACTGTTTGGTACGGATTTTCGTCTAACGGACTCATCAGTCCGCATTTTTATGAGAGCGAAGATGGGATTGCCATAACCGTCAACGGCGAGACCTACAGATCGATGATAAACAACTTCTTGTGGCCTCAACTGGATTATATGACTGATATGGATACTGACGACATGTGGTTCCAACAGGACGGCGCTACGTGCCACACTGCGCACGCCACGATAGACATTTTGCACCAGCGATTTCAGGGCAGGGTCATCTCGCGCGGCGGTGACGTCAACTGGCCACCGAGATCATGCGATTTAACGCCATTAGACTACTTTCTTTAGGGTTACCTTAAATCGCAGGTCTATGCGAATAATCCACAAACAGTTGATGTCCTCAAAGTCAACATAACGAACACCATGCAGCAAATTCAGCCAGATTTATGCGACAAAGTCATCGAAAATTGAGCCTCCCGAATACGTTCCGCCAATGCCATAAAATGTACTTTCAAATTTAAAATAAATTGAGTGCATATATATCACACAACTTATATTTACATTTAAAAATCGAGCGACCTTATTGAAAGACCCTTTATATATATAGCACCACACTATTAACTGGAATAGTTCCAAATCTGCCATTAGATGTAGCAATTACTTTTCTAGAAATATTTTAGAGTGCACATCTATTAACACGTTCTCAAATTACCACATAAGCTCTGGTTTGTTCACGCTAGACTATATCGGGTCTAGCGTGAACAAACCAGAACTTATATGGAAATTTGATATGTAGGTTGGCGAGTACCGGGGACAAACAGTTCTCTATTGCCATTCCAAAGGTTTGGCGGTAAAATTGTCTACTAGGTGTTAGGGAAAATTCAGGAAATCTGGTACGGGAACCTTAGTAAAAAGGGAACAGACGTCAAAACTAACCAGGCTAAAGTTATCAGAGTAGGGGAGCTCATTACGTTGACTAATGAGATGCATATTATTGCTAATATGCGAATTGGAGACTGTCCCAATCCAAGGGCTTAAAATGAAGGCTAACCATTTTGATCATTTAGAGGAAGCACACGCGACAAAGCTTATTATGGGGCGCATTGGCTTATCAGTTTTATGAGTTTTAATTAACCCATAGAGGTATGGAAAGGATGCATTTGAGGATTAAAATTTGTTAATGAGCGGTTGAATAAAATTCTCTGTTTACCTGGTCATTAGGATTCCATCTAAGGGTCTCATAAGTGGAGGTATCAGAAAGTAAGATATTCATCTCATCTAAATACAAGGATTTGTTAATTAACACAACGGCGCCAGAAGTTGATAAAGATCGCACCCTCCCATTCTTGAGATATTGCAATTCATCGGATAAACTACTGCTTCAAGTATGAAATATACATACAGAAAACCCTCATCCACAGATTCAAATATACATTTATATTCAAATCACAACAATTAGCATTAAACAAAGGGTTTTCTCGTCCATGTTTTTACACGCGCTTAGAATAGTCTCCCCAGAATATCGAGACAAAGAAGTTGATAGAATATTATATGAGATAGGCTTAAAATTGGGCTACTTTTTGCACTTCCTTGATAATTGGCAAGCGATCCTTTTATCGAATTAATGCTAATAACACACAATTTATAACCTATAACTTATTAATTTAACCTTGTAGCAAAATATTTTAAATAAAATACCTCTAGTCAGGTCTGAATATAAATGTAATAGTTAAATATAAAACAACAATTTATCACATCCTGGTTACCCCCCCCCCCCCGTCATCGACCAGGCATTGTTTATTCCATAAGTTGTAACAATTGCAATAAATGCTACTATGGGCAAACCGGGAAAGAATTGCAAGCTCGTGTTAAAACGACACCAAATTAACGTACGCAAGTAACCACAGCTAACAATCTGCTCTATCCATGCAAATGTACAACTATAACCACTTTATTAACTGGAATAGTTGCAAGTCTGTTATTAGATGCTGCAATTACATATCAGGAAATATTTTCGTCTTTATCTATTAACACGTTCTCAAATTTCCATATAAGCTCTGGTTTGTTCACGCAAGATCCCATCATTAATTCCTATATAAAATCACAAATTATAATGTTTCAAGGATTCTGTAGCCCCTAATTAGGGTTCAGAGAAAGGTAGTTCAATCCTCCTCCCTTCTCTACTATTTAAGCCAATGTATGTATGTAATATTCAAATATGAGACTAAAATTCCTCTACTATTCTTTGAAAAGGTCTTTGAGAATAAAGAAGAAAGCGCTTCGAATTGTTTCTCTTTTCCTTTGTGGGTGTATCTTCATAAGTTGCAAAAGTCCTGTTACACTCGTTACGACGCTCTCAATAAAGGACACAATGATTGTTTGATGCAGTTTGACACGTTTCCATTGTTTTAACATAAATGTGTTTTAAATTGTAATATATATATATATATATATATATATATATATATATATATATATATATATATATATATATATATATATATATATATTAATGTGGCTGCTCTCGGTGGAGAGCCCGCGCTAAGGGCGAGACCTGAAGGCAGTGCACAGGTTTTGGACGAGGAAGTTCCTAATGACTGCCCACACACGGTCGACGGGGGACTTCAGCTCCTCGCCGTTTCTGTTTCGAATCTTGCAGGCCTTGCCCTCAACATGTGCCCACACGCAATTGCGTCGAAGGGGTTGAAGTCGAGCGACTGCGGCGAACAAAGTTCCTTCGACCGGACGTTCATGTTCGACCCAATCCACTCTTGCACGGTCTTGGCCCTATGGGGCGAGGCAACGTTCTGCTGAAAGATATAGTCAGCCTTCTTCGTGATCTTTCTCAACAATGGCAGGACTTTCGTGGCCAAGATATCCCTGTAACCGGCTACGGTGAGGCTGAAACTGGGCGCAAACCACACCGGCGGCATCTTCTCGCCATACGAAGCTACGACGGCAAGTACCATTACGGAGGCAAGAGAGCTTGGTCGTGGACACCTCGAGTCTCAGTCTTGGCCGAAGCATTAAACGCGGTCGTTCTGATTGTTGATGAGCGGATCGACCGTGAAGATTTTTTTCATCAGAAAAAAAAGAGAATTCGATTGCCATGACTCTTCAAGGTGTTGAGAAGGCGACGACAGCGCTGTCGACGTTGTTTTCGCATATGGTCGGTAAGCAGAGGTCTTTCCACATACCTCAAGCTCTTGACGGCCCCGGGCACTGTTCTTCGCGAGCGCAGTCATTTTGAGATTCAGAGCACTTTCTTTTACACCCAAACGGTTGACAACTTGCAGTCTGCCCGAACAAGGTTGATCTTTGAGGTCTTCTCCGTGCTTGAGCCTCTGCGCGACTCTATTGAGGGTCACCCGGTTAAAGTTAAGCCTTTTGCCGATGTTGGGCCTGTAGCCAGTGCTTCAAATCGCTTTCTGTCGTCTTCGAATTGGACACATTTGTGGGACGCACTCCCCTCTGTTTGAAGTCACGACCGAGCTGGTGGCAATACACCACTCGGTACGGGAGATTACGCGACGTGCCCGGTTCGGAGACCGGATTGTGATCTATAGCGACTCACAAAGCGCCCTGAGTGCTCTCGGGGCATTGGAATCTTCGCATCCCCTGGTTCGCGATATCCGTGACGCCACGGTTTTGGCGAACCGGGTGGATGTCGAGATTATCTTTTGCTGGGTTCCTGGACATGTAGGAATTGCGGGGAATGAGCGCGCCGATGAGGGTGCCAAAGAGTCCGCGAGGACTCTGCGACCGGACCAGCGTTTCGCTCTTCCTCACACTGACTACATGGCAGGAATACGGGCAGCTCTTCGGACTGCTTGGCAAAGAAGATGGGAGACGGTCGAAGGGAACTTAAAGTTGCGTGCCATTGCGCCGCGACTGTTCCCATGGACCTATCCCCCTATGCCGCGGCGGCTTCAGGTTGCTTTCTGTCGTCTCCGAATTGGGCACACTCGTGTGACGCATCGCTATTTGATGGAGCGCTCGCCTGCGCCCTATTGCAACGACTGCGTCGTTCCCCAGACTGTTCGGCACATTCTTGTCGAATGTCCCAGTCTGGGTGATCTTCGCGCACGTTACCTGTCCGGGTATTTGGATGGGCGGGGTCGCTACCGCCTGTTCCTTGTACTCGGGACGGATTCGTGCGCACCGACCTGTGGACTCTTATACTTTTTGGAGGAGGCCGTCCTTCTCCCTTTTATTTAACTAGTTTTTTTGTTGTTTTTGTTGTTTTTTGTAGGTCAAACGCTCCTGCGCTGGGGGGAGGGGGACCTTCCCCCCGACGCCGGAGATTGCTTCCTGATTCCTGTGATCTTCATTTTTTATCATTGTTGTGTTTTCATATTCTTATTTTAAAGTAGCCTAATGCTAGGCTATCTTTATTCCGGTGACTTATGCCCCAGTGGGCAGTCGCCATAGAGGCTCCTAAATTTAAAAAAAATGGCGGGACGCACCGTCATTAGATGGAACGCTCGCCCGCACCTTACTGCAATGATCTCGTTGTCCTCCAGACTGTTCCGTATTTTCTTGTTGAATGTCCCAAGTCCGGCTGATCTTTGAGGGCGTTACCTGTCCCCGTATCGGGACGAGCGGGGTTGCTACCGCTTTTTCTTTGTACTCGGGATGCGTTCGTGTACATAAACTTGCGGAGTATCTGATTTATTTTTTGCAGGAGGTTGGCCTCCTCCATTTTATTTGACCCTTTGTTGTAGGTCGCATGCTCCTGCGCTGGGAAGAGGCGGGCCTGCCCCCGACTTGGGAGCGTGCTTACTTCCTTTTTTTTTTTGCTCGTTTCTTTGCCTTTGTTTTTGTTTGTTATTTTGTATCGTTGTCATTTCATTTTTGCATGTTTTTTGTTTTTTTTAATCCAGCCTAGTATTAGGCTGTAGTGTGATTACGGCGACATTTGCCCTAGTAGTCAGTCGCCAGATGGGCTCCTTAAAAAAAAAAAAGTGCTTCGGAGCACATTCCAAGGCCTTTCTCAAAGCCAAACGGTTGACAACTTCTGGACTGCCTGAACGAGCTCGATTTTTGAGCTCTTTCATCCTTCTGGAGCCTATCGACAAGCTGCCCAGAGGATTGTTTTTGGAGTTAATTTGGGGGTTATTTTGGGCACCCTTTCGATATTTAAATTTACCTGGCATTAAGTGACATTTTCTTTGGTATTTATTTTTTTCTCCTCCCTTTTCACTCCTATTTTTATATAAGCCGTTATTTTATTCCACGATTGGTTTAATTGTTTATTCTGGGGCGTTCTCTCTCTTCTTTCTTGGCTTATATATTGTAGTTTTGTTGTTTTCGTCATTCCTTGATAATTTGAATTTGAAATAAAGTTCGAAAATACTTGGAATGTTCATATTATTTTCCTTGTTTGCTTTGTTGCATATATATATATATATATATATAATTTACCGAAGAATGTGCAGCTCACAGTACTAAAATGAGCACGTTCTTCAGTAGGGTTATTAAATTGAAGTGTGCATTCTTCGTTGTTCATGAGTTGCGGGGGAGGGGGGGGGGCGAAGAGGGGCTCTAAGAAAATACGTTAACTTGTGCATTTGTTTAAATCAGGTCGCCAGATGGGGGCTAAAAAAAATCGGTATTCTGGTACCGTTATGAGATGATATGGATGTTATCATCTCGTAGTTCAATGTGTGCAAAGTTCATAAATCGACAAACCAAAAGAGGAGTCTACTTGTGGCGTATGAACCGGGGAGGTCGCAAAAGTCTTCTAAACATGCTTCCCTTTGAAAGGGGAGATCTCCGGCGCTCTTCGCTACTCTAGTTCGCATCGCCTTGGGAATATTCTTCGTGCAGAAGAGAGACAAGATCATTGTAACCAATCAGGATTATTTTATTCTAATATTGGACCACGCAGGGGGTTGCGGGTTACTCGAGGACTGGCTCTCTATAACTATCACCTCAACCCTCCTAGGCCTAAGGATCTAAATAACTATCACCTCAGCCCTCCTAGGCCTAAGGATCTAAATAACTATCACCTCAACCCTCCTAGGCCTAAGGATCTAAATAACTATCACCTCAACCCTCCTAGGCCTAAGGATCTAAATAACTATCACCTCAACCCTCTTAGGCCTAAGGATCTAAATAACTATCACCTCAACCCTCTTAGGCCTAAGGATCTAAATAACTATCACCTCAACCCTCTTAGGCCTAAGGATCTAAATAACTATCACCTCAACCCTCTTAGGCCTAAGGATCTAAATAACTATCACCTCAACCCTCTTAGGCCTAAGGATCTAAATAACTATCACCTCAACCCTCCTAGGCCTAAGGATCTAAATAACTATCACCTCAACCCTCCTAGGCCTAAGGATCTAAATAACTATCACCTCAACCCTCCTAGGCCTAAGGATCTAAATAACTATCACCTCAACCCTCCTAGGCCTAAGGATCTAATCAGCTACCTCATGTCGGGTCAGAAGAGAGGCTTTGGAACATCTGTACAAAACGCCCTATAACGCCCGCAGGTCGCAAAAGACCAGGTCTTGAGGGGAGCTGGGCGTTGGGGCGTGATTAATGGGAAGATCGGTTTTGACCCAATAACCCCTTCATGGGTGTAATGACCTGACCACCCCCATGCTACCGTTCTTGGGTACATAAAACTTTACGGCTTTTCGCGGTTGAGCTTTACTGCCTCTTTGTTTACCAGGTCAACTGAAAGTTTTGGTTTTCGTTTCTGGATCCGCTAAAACAGATCTTCAGATCCTGACGCTTGTCGAGGATTAATACGCCTTGGTAAGGATATCCGCCCTGTCGCCCTGCCTTTGGCTGCCCAGTTGGGAGCTGTGACCTTTGGGGAAGAACCGGCACTGAGTAGTTTCTGGTCGGTGTGTGTCGCTGTTCTAGGTTGCGAACACCATTCTTTAACGCACCCAATGCAGAAGCCCCGAAAAGTCTGAACACCCGAGACAGGATAGGCGGGATCGGCTGTCCGTCCCCGCAGAAAGGTACCTCATGTGTAGCCCATACAGCTAATATACATGGATGAACTGCACATCCTCCCGGCCCGAGTGCAAACTATATAAGCCATGTCACTGGGTTGACATGAACACTGATGGGAAAGTTGTTTGTGTTCTTTCCTTTCGCCCTCTCTAAGCGCTACTTTATCTTTATTTATTTTTATTATCATTCTTATTTATTTATTATTCATTATTTACTTATTATTACAGCTATATCCTCAACATTTTGTATCCGCGCTAAGCGGAACCTCGATGACGTCGGGGCCCCTCAATGAGAGATTAACTCGCGTTTTCGTGTTCGCTGGCTTCAAATGTTTTCTCATTATTCGTTCCGCAAATGGAAACATGTTGGCCAAAGGCAACATGATCAATCGGAGAAAAGCATTAGCTAGCTTGATTGGTAGAGAGCCGAAAGTTTCCCGCTTAGGTCGAGATACTTTTTCTGAATGCGTCAGACCCTTCCAAGGTGGCCATGATTAGTAGCCTTCGGACACTTAATGGCTAGCCGGTGATTGTGAGGCCGGACTCTACTATAAACTTCGTGAAAGGAGTGGTTTATGCGAGGGAACTTGTGGACTACTCCTTAGAAGACATCACCTAAGAGCTGGCAGACCACGAGGGAGTTAATGTCGAACGTGTGATGAGAAAGCATGGAGGGGACTCGAGACCCACCCTTACTCTCTTCGTCACGTTCGATCGTGACAGGCTCCCTGGATCGATGGTGCCGGTTAGTATCACTACCACGTGAAGGCATTCGTGCGTATCTCTTGAAGAAAGAAATCCTGGCCGTCCAGGCCCCGGATCGTCTCTCATTTCGCCTCAATTTTTTTTTAAAAAAAGCAGTCTTTTCACCCCTATTCTGAACAATTCTGGGTTCAATCTCCTCCATCCCCACCCTCTTCCTTGCATTACACTGCTAGAGCTGGACTCTATCCACCACACCGGCCTTCGCCTGGCGACCGGTACCTTCCGCACTTTCCCCATTGAGAGCCTGTTGGTCGATGCTGGGGAGATGCCACTCGCTCTACGCAGCGTACAGTGCATCACTCGCCTGTACGCGCGAGCCCGGCGCCTCCCTCAGTCGCCAACAGCTCACTGCATCCGCTGCTGATCTCGACGGTGCCTATGCCGCCGAGAGACGCCAGTCATACCTTAAGCCCTTTGGGTTTAGGGCTAGTAAACTCCTTCGAGAGCTAGGTATAGCTCTCGGGCCTGTGGTGCCCCTGGCTCTGCCAAGGATGCCACACTGGAGGTTCCACCTTTGACTATTTGTCGCCACGCCTCTGTTCCCAAAGCATACTCAGCGCCGAGAGTATTGCGTTCGTCCTTTTTGGAGCACAATTCGTGTTACGCTTGAACTGTGCCAGTGTTTACGGATGTCTCCAAGTCCCAAGAGCGGGTCGGTTTTCACGCCGTATCCCCTCTGTTGGATGTCTTAACGGCCAAGCTGGTTGCAATACACTGTTCTGTACGGGACATAACGTGACGTTCCCGGTTCCGGACCCGATTGTGATTGTGATAGAACGGGTTGAGGCCGCGTTAATTTCAACCCCTAGCACATGTTATTTAAAACCACGATGCTCCCACGTGCATCTTCGCTTTGAAGCTTGGCGCCTTATCGCAGCCACCTGAGTCAATGTTTAAACAAGGAGGTTTATCTTCCCCCGTTCGCCCCATGCGCCGGCCTCGCCAGATTGAGTTAGGCTTATGGGCAGATAAGGCATTGTTCCCAGGCTCGGCTGTGCATTCCCTCGAAGCTCCCACTCCATTGTCCCCCATGCCAAGGGAGTGTCTCGACTATTTAGATGGAAACTTTACCACTAGGAGCACCCCGTAAGGGGCGCGGCGATTTGCCATCCTGGCCGCCGTGCTGGCGGGACTCAGCACCCCGTCCGACCTCAGCTTAGCCTCGCTTCCTTCCTTCAAAACACTTGTTTCCTCTCTTTTCATACAACCTCTCCCACAACTTTCTCTGGTCAGCCTTTAATTTCACAGGGTAGATGCTGACCTTCTCGGCCAACCGTCCTGGATCGGGGCTGAGGGGGGACGGGACAATGTTCCCTAACCCCTGAGCTCCGGTCTGGGGTGGTTGGTTTTTAACAACCTGCTTCATCCCCACCCATACCTTCCTCACATCCCTTTTCCTCTCCTCTTCAAAATCTATCTTTTTTACGCCGTGTCTAAGGTGGAGCCGCCATGCCGATGGACTGCCAGGCCACCAAGCGGGAGGGGTGGTCCTAAATAGCGGCGCCTGGCTCTGCCGGGCCTGCAAGCACCTCTTGCAGTGCGGGCAACTGTGAGAGGTGGTGAGCTGTTGCGTCCCGTGTAAATAAGAGGGTCACCATGCCCAATGATGAGTATAAAAAAGACCCAACCCCCAACTTTCCCAAGAACATCAAAAGAGCCGCCCTCGGGCAGCTCCACCTAAAAAAATGGAGGTCCGCCCCTTGTGCTTGCGCAGGGGACCCTCCATACTTCTTTAAGCGGAGAGGAGGCTTACTCCTCTCCTACGCCTAAGGGTGTAGGGGACTCCCCCTCACTCCCTTCTCTGGAGGTGCTTTCTGGCACCTCCCTATTTCCAGCGGCAGTCCCTCCTTTTTTTCTAAGGGAGCTGCCAGGAAAGCCAGCAGGCAGCCCATTGTCGACCGCCCCTCGTGTAAGCGGCTCGGTAGGGCAAACCCCCTTAGGGGGGAGAGGGAAGCCAGGCCCCTTCGGTCGCTTCCCTCAAAAGGCTTGCTGGCAAGGATATTAAACCTTGCCGGGGTTAAGGCTTGTGCCTCCCCACAAATGACTCTTGACGCTGCCAAGGGGACCTGCGATGTCCTGGGAGGGGATGGCCAACTGGAGGCCCCTCCTGTGATAGACATGGTCCTTGAGGAGACCCAGCCTCAGAGGGTAGGGCCTTCCATGGGGGGGAATCCGGGCTCAGCGCCAAGCACCGAACCCGAGTCCGCCCCTATGCAAGGTCCCACTCAAACGGCTGAGGGCTCCGAGGCAATACAAGGAGGGGAGGGATCTCCTCCGACAGGTACCCCCACGACTACCAGGAACTTCTCCATTTCGGAGAGGAACCTTCCTGTGGTCGGCCCATCTGGCATGGGGGCTTCTGCCGGCGGAGGTGAGAAGCGGGTTCATTCCCTGCCCTCCTCTCCAAAAAAGAAAAGGACGAAAAAGACCAAAAAGACGAAGAAGACTCGGGGCTCCTCTCCATCCGCGGGGGCCACGGGGACGGATGGGTCTGCTGCCACTTTGGCAAGCGACCAAGCCAAGATCGGCACATCCGGCCCCTCTGCCCCCCCCCGGGTACGGATCTCCTGATGATGACAAAGACCAAAAGTGCACAAGGCGGAGCCTCGATGACATCGGGGCCCCTCATTCAGAGGTTACCTGGCGTTTTCGAGCCCGCTGGCTTCAAACGCTTCCTCGTTATTCGCTCCACTGATGGCACCACGTTGTCCAAGGGCAACATGATCCATCAGAGGAGAGGATTAGCTAGTGCAATTGGTAGAGAGCCGAAGGTAACCCGTTTCTCGGACAGGAGCCTTCTGGCGAATGCGGCGAATCCCGCCGAGGCGGCCAAGATAAGTGCTCTTCGGACACTTCATGGCACCCCGGTGAGTGTGACGCCGCACTCTACCATGAACTTTGTGAAAGGAGTAGTTTATGCGAGGGAACTCGTTGACTACTCCATTAAGGACATCACCCTAGAGCTGGCCGACCATGGGGCGGTCAAGGTCGAACGTGTGATGAGAAAACAGGGAGGGGCCTCGAGACCCACCCCTACACTCTTCGTCACGTTCGACTGTGACAAGCTCCCTGAGTCGGTGTGTACCGGTTGGTACCGCTACCGCGTGAAGGCATTCGTGCCACTGCCGCAGCGGTGCTATTACTGTCACCGCTTCGGCCATACGAATCGCTCATGTAGACGTGCAAAGTCGGGGTCACCCGAAGTCTGTGTAAATTGCTCCAAGGTCGCACACGATAAGTCCAAATCGTGTGTGGCCAAGTGTGTCAATTGCACCCTTCTTCTTCAAAGCAATGTGGTGCATATCTCCTTGAGAATGGAATCCTGGCCGTTCAGGCCCAGGATCGACTCTCATTCCGCGAGGCAAAGGACTTGGTCCTGGCGCGCCCGCCTCTGCCTGGGACGTCATATGCCTTAATAGTTAGAAAGGCACCCTCTGCTCCTGGCCCATCCAGGCAAACGAGCACGGTTGTTTCCGCGCCCATTCGGAGCCCTTCTGCGGACTTTCCCTAACCTGGGCGCTCCTCTGGTAAAGCTGGCGGCAAAAAAGGGTTCATACCCAGCCCCGGCTAAAACCAGGGCTCACCCCTCTTCCCCCAGCGTGACCGTTTCCCGTAAGGCGAAACGGCCACGCGCCTCCACCGAGTCGTTAGACTCACAGGAGGCAACACCCCTGAAGATGGTCGCTAGGCCATCTCCCGGGGTTCCTAAAGCTGTTCCCCGAAAGGAGTAGAGCAACAAAGGAGCTTCGGCCCCTTCGCCCACGCCCCGAGGTTGAGCGAGTTGCTCGGAGACGGTGGTTCCTCGAAAAGAGGGCCCACCACCTCCCAAGCCGCAACGCCCGCCTAAGGTTTCGAGGCGGAGGGAGGAAAAGACTCGCATGGCGAGCCCAACCTCCCCTAATAAGTCCTCGAAGGAGACAGCGCCTTCAGCGCTTTGTCCGGCCAACAGCGCCCGGGGTTCTGCCCCCGGGAAGCGTACGTCAATTCCCGTGAGGGTCTTCAATTCGAGGAGGGCCCCCGCGTCTCCTCCGAGCTAGGCCTAGAGGGCATATTTCTTCAATGGAATTGCCCTGGACTCCGGGCCAACTGGGAGGAGCTGCGGAGGCTCGTCTCGTCCCATTCCCCGTTAGCTATTATTTTGCAGGAGACCATGCTAGGCGCGTGCCCGCTGCCTGCCATCCTGGGGTATAAGGGTCTTGCGACCCCACCACCGCGGGATGGCCGGGCTGGGGGATGCGCGGTTTACACCCGGCATGATGTCTCCGTTCTTCCTTTCTCTTTAGATACCTCATTTCAGGCAGTGGCTGTGCAGCTGCACCTAGATACGAGGTATACTATCATTTCTGCGTACATTCCACCGTCAGCTGACTTCGACGCGGGGGACTTCCGCCGCGTCGTGGCACGGTTGCCGAGGCCCTATCTCTTGCTTGGAGATCTGAACGGCAGGCATCCTCTCTGGGGAGATTACTCCATAAATCCCAGGGGACAAGTCCTTGCCGATCTGATCGAAGAGCTTGAGATGGGTGTCCTAAACGTGGATGAGTTTACGCATCACTGTCCGAGAACCGCTTCATTTTCTTGCACTTTTTTGCCTGATTTTGTTTCGGGGGTGGTCGATGACCTCCATGGTAGTGATCACTTTCCCATTCAAATATCATTTTCAGGGCAACTGCCGCCTGAGAGCCCACCTCGGTGGTGCTTGGCGCGGGCGCGGTGGCCTGCATTTCAGGAAATGACTGAATTCTCTATCTCAGTCGAGGAGTTTAGGTCGGTAGATGAGGCCGTTGAGTTCTTCTCCGGCAACCTCATCGCCGTGGGCCTGACAACTATTCCTAGGACGTCTGGCCGTTTTGCACGCCGACCACTCCCATGGTGTCGGCCGAGTGTGAGACGGCCCTCAAACAGAAGCGTTATGCCTACATGCGCTATAAGCGCCGCCTGAACGATTTCACTGTCGCTGAATTTCGTCGGGCTAGGTTCCGGTATATTTCGAAGCACGCCCGCCGCTCTTCTTGGCGGGCATACGTGTCTTCACTTAACGGGAAGACCCCTTTAACTGAGGTGTGGAAGCGAGTCAAAAGGATTCGGGGCAAGTTCTCGCAGGACCCCCCTCCCGTTCTCCAGGAGAATGGGACCGCAATCTCGGACCCCGCGTCCGTGGCGGAATCCTTAGCGACCGCTTTTTCCGCATTCTCTAGCCGTGATGCTGCTCCGCCAGCATTCAATGCACGTCGTGATGTCGCGGAAGGCCGCCGGCTGGACTTTACCTCCAGAGGCGGAGAAGCCTTCAACGACAAGTTTACTGTGAGCGAGTTGCGTTCCGCTCTCGCTTCGTGCGCGGACACCGCCCATGGTCCGGACGATGTCCCGTACGCCATGCTTCGACACCTGGGTGAGCGAGGCATGGCCTTTCTTTTAGATTTGTTCAACAGGATCTGGGTGGAAGGTCTTCTCCCAGACTCCTGGCGAATCGCTACTGTGCTCGCCTTTCGCAAGCCGGGAACAGATCACTCTACTCCGACCGGTTTCCGCCCAATCTCTCTAACCTCTTCCTTGTGCAAGTTGATCGAGAAATTGGTAAATGTTAGATTTGCCTTTTTCTTGGACAGCAGAGGCCATCTGTCTTCTGCACTGTGCGGCTTCTGTAAGTTCCACTCCACGTCAGATGCTCTGCTCCGACTGGAAAATGCCGTCTGCGAGGCTTTCCTTCGTAGACAGCACTACGCCACGGTGTTTTTTGATCTGGAGAAGGCCTATAATACCGCATGGCGATACGGTATCATGGAGACTCTCCACACGATGGGGGCGAGGGGACGCCTCCCAATCTTTATATCTGAATTTTTGCGAGATCGTCGATTCCGCCGACTGGTGGGGAGAGCCCTCTCCCGCCCAAAGGAGCAGGAAGAGGGTGTCCCGCAGGGAAGTGTCCTCAGTGTCACACTCTTTGCCCTGAGCATCAACGGCATCACCTCGGTGCTTCCGGAAGATGTTCTCGCTACGCTCTACGTGGACGACCTTTCGATCTCTTTTGGCGCGGCCCAGATGCCAACTCTGGAGCGTCGACTCCAACAGGCATTGAACCGCGTCTCTCGCTATGCCGAAGCGCACAGGTTTCGGTTTTCTTTGGCCAAGACCAAGGTGGTGCACTTCTGCCGCCATCCACGGCTTCACGTCGACCCAGATTTGTTTCTTAATGGGGTGCGCCTGGATGTGGTTGAGTCGCACCGTTTCCTTGGTCCACTATTCTACCGACGCCTCACCTGGGAGGCTCATTCGCAGCCTTAGGGTCTCTTGTACCCGCGCCATGGACATTCTACGTTCCGTGACGTTCAGCGCTTGGGGCGCTGATAGGGCTAATGCCTTACCTTTTTATCGATCCTTTGTTCGCTCGAAGCTCGACTACGGATGCGAGTTTTATGCATCCGCAGCCGAGCCATTATTGCGGAAGGTGGATTCGATCCACCACACCGGCCTTCGCCTTGCGACCGGTGCCTTCCGCACTTCCCCCATTGAGAGCCTGTTGGTCGATGCTGGGGAGATGCCACTCGCTCTGCGCCGCGTGCAGTGCATCACTCACCTGTACGCGCGAGCCCGGCGCCTCCCTCAGTCGCCAACAGCTCTCACTGCATCCGCAGCTGATCTCGATGGTGCCTATGCCGCCGAGAGACGCCAGTCATACCCTAAGCCCTTTGGGTTTAGGGCCAGGAAACTCCTTCGAGAGGTAGATATAGCTCTCGGGCCGGTGGCGCCCCTGGTTCTGCCCAGGACGCTACCCTGGAGGGTACCACATTTGGCTATTTTTCGCCACGCCTCTGTTCCCAAAGCTTTTACTGCGCCGGGAGTATTGCGTTCGACCTTTTTGGAGCACACATCGTGTCACGCTGGTACCGTGCCAGTGTATTGTGATGGCTCCAAGTCCCAAGAGGGGGTCGGCTTCCACGCCGTATCCCCTCTGTTTGAAGTCAGCGGGGCTCTAC
Organism: Ceratothoa steindachneri; assembly: GCA_963969495.1. Classification (NCBI taxonomy): domain Eukaryota; kingdom Metazoa; phylum Arthropoda; class Malacostraca; order Isopoda; family Cymothoidae; genus Ceratothoa; species Ceratothoa steindachneri. The sequence continues at coordinate 55,770,512 of OZ018334.1, forward strand.
CAGGCGCTGCGTCTGTCTTCACGGCCGAGCTGGTGGCAGTACACCACTCGGTACGGGAGATTACGCGACGTGCCCGGTTCCGAGACCGGATTGTGATCTATAGTGACTCACAAAGCGCCCTGAGTGCTCTCGGGGCATTGTAATCTCCGCATGCCCTGGTTCGCGATATCCGTGACGCCACGGTTTTGGCGAGCCGGACAGATGTCGAGATTATCTTCTGCTGGGTTCCTGGACATGTAGGAATTGCGGGGAATGAGCGCGCCATAGAGTCTGCGACCGGACCAGCGTTTCGCTCTTCCTCACACTGACTACATGGCAGGAATACGGGCAGCTCCTCGGACTGCTTGGCAAAGAAGATGGGAGATGGTCGAAGGGAACTTAAAGTTGCGTGCCTTGCGCCGCGACTGTTCCCATGGACCTATCCCCCAATGCCGCGTCGGCTTCAGGTTGCTTTCTGTCGTCTCCGAATCGGCCACACGTGTGACGCATCGCTATTTGATGGAGCGCTCGCCTGCGCCCTATTGCAACGACCTCGTCGTCCCCCAGACTGTTTGTCACATTCTTGTCGAATGTCCTAGTCTGGGTGATCTTCGCGCACGACACCTGTCCCGGTACCGTTTAGGCGGGGTCGCTACCGCCTGTCCCTTGTATTCGGGAAGAGTGCGTGTACTTTGACTGGTGGACTTATTTACTTTTGGGGGGAGGCCGGCCTTCTCCCTTTCATTTAACCTGGTTTAATTGTTGTTGTTTTTGTTATTGCTTTGTTATTGTTATTTCTTTTTATTGTTTACTGTTCAATTTTTAAAGTAGCCTAGAACTAGGCTGTTTGTTTACCCCAACTTATGCCTTAGTCGGCAGTCGCCAGATAGCCCCTTAATTAAAAAAAAAAAAAATATACCACTAAGAGCTGATTGGAGATCCAGATTTTCGTCGCGAAACATCACCACGACCCTCTCTCACTTTGTGCGCCAAGGGACCTCGACCTCGAGATTCACCATCACTTGTCCAGAAGAAGGACAATATCCCTTGAGTGCCCAGTTTCGAGCCTTTCGTGACGCCAAGTCCACAAGGTTTTCCCCTTGTTGTTCAGAAAGAGAACAACGTTAGAACAGCCATTGTTCGTTCGAGCCCGTTGACAAGAAACGGTTCTCACCACTTCCCCTGTTGTTCAGAAGAGAATAACGTAGAACAGCCATTGTTCTTTTGAGCCCGTTCTCCAAGAAACGGTTCTCACCCTTCCCCCTTGTTGTTCAGAAGACAACAACATTAGAACAGCCATTGTTCTTGAGCCCGTGGACAAGAGACGGTTCTTACCCCCCTCCCTGTTGTTCAGAAGAGAACAACGTAGAACAGCCATTGTTCTTCAACCTGTTCGTCGAGAAACGGTTCTCATTCCCAAGACGCTACTTCAGGATCATTTTATTCCCCCCCTTCGGCTGGAACTCGCCAGCGGACCGAAAATTCCTTCACGTCGACTTCCTCTGCACCACTAGTATAAAATTACGTAAGCCGAACGTTACCTTTGAGTATTTAACCCTTTTGTCAATTCTATCCTGTGCTTTAAATGGTTTAGCGAACCATTCCATCTCTTTAACTTTATATTTGTTTTACCCTTTTAAATCTTTTAATCCTCGCATTAGCCCGAGCCCCCTCGACCCTTTCCATTCTCTGTTTATGTCAATATTTTCCGTTTTGTGTATTGTTGATAGTTATTATTAATAAAACTCTTATTTTATTAATGATAGCAATATTATTATCCTTGAGCTCAGTTCCACTTCTTAAGCATATCGAAGATTCTTAATATCGGCCCGCCAGACATCCACGCACTCTAAAGATAATTAAAGAAGTTCCCTCAACGAATAGTTATATATGGTATATCGTCGAGAGTCCATTCTACGACAGTGATTTATAGCGACTCATAAAGCGCCGTGAGTACTCTCGTAGTATTGGAATCTCTGCATCTCCTGGTTCGCGATATCCGTAACGCCAGGGCTCTAGCGAACCGGGCAGATGTCGAGATTATCTTCTGCTGGATTTCTTGACTTGTAACAATTGCGGGGAATGAGCTCGCCGATTAGGACGTCTCACACCGATTACATGGCAAAAATATGATCTGCCCTCCAGGCGGTTTGGCAAAGAAGATGGGAGACGGAAGAGGGGAAATTAAAGTTACCTAACATAGCGCCGAGACTGTTCCCATGGACCTACCCTGCCCCCCAATGCCGCGACAGTTTCAGAGTGCTTTCTGTCGTCTGCGAATTGGACACACTCGCGGGATGCAGCTCTCGCCTGCGCTTATTGCGACTACTGCGCTGTACCCCAGACTGTTCTGCACATTTTTGTTGATTGTCAGTTTGGGTGATCTTCGCGCTCGTTACCTGTCTCGGTACCGGGATGAGCGGAGTAGCTACTGCTCGTCCCTTTTACTTGGAATGGGTTCGTCCGCACAGACTTGTGGACAATACGAGTTTTTGGAGGATGCTGGCCTCCTCCCCTTTATTTGACCTTTTTTTATGTTTACCGAATGTTCCTGCGCAAGGGGGAGGCGGGCCTACCCCTGACTCCCCCTAACGCGCTTCCTTCTTGCCTTTTTACCTTGTTTTCTTATTTTTTTTAGCCTTTGTCCTTTTTATCATTATTTTTATTTACATAGTCATTTGTTTTATATATATATATATATATATATATATATATATATATATATATATATATATATATATATATATATATATATATACATAGCCTAGCAGTAGGCTATGTTATGTACGGCTACTTAGGACTAATTAGGCAGTCGTTAGATGGGTTTCAACAATTTAAAAACAACCACCCCCAAAACACAAGACAAACCGGCCGGGGCATGCCCGAATATGCGATTATTTGTATTCACACAAGGCAAACCGACGTAGGCATGCCCGAATATGCGATTATTTGTATTCACACGAGATATAAACCTACTACATTTTATTAATTATTTAATTCGTCAAGACTTAAAAAAAAATTCTTTGGGAGGATGTAAAAAAATATCAACGTAGGTTAATTATTTATTTAGTTTTGACTACTAAGAAATACCTATAAAGTAGTCTGTAATTTGAAAGGGTATTGCAAAAGTCTGTTACTCATAACGACGCTCTCAGCAAAGGACACAATGATATTTTGTTTCAATTGCATAATTTTTTATATTTTTAACATATTTATATGTTTAAATTTTAATATTAATGTGGCCGCAGTCAGCCCTGAGCACGTCTCCATGCAAGATCTGAAGGACGCGCACATTTTCCGGACGAAGTCCTTCCTAATCCTGGCCGATATGCGTGTGACGGACTTCAGCTCGTTGATATTGCCGTGAAGAACTTTGCAGGCCTTACCCTCCACATGCGCCAACACGCATTAATCGAGGGGATTAAGGTCGGGTGACTGCTGCTGCCAAAATTCCTTCGACCTCACCACTCTTGCACTGTCTTGTCCGTATGGGCCGGGGCACCGCCCTACCTAAAGGCGTAGTCCGCCTTCTTTGTAATCTTTCTACTCAGGGTAGGACTTTCGTAACCAAAATGTTCCTATAATCGGCCCCGGTGTGCCTCTAACCGGCCGCGAACCACACCGGCAGCATCTTCTCGCCATTCGACGCAGAATATCATCATAAAGGCTCGTCGATCTTGGTCATAGACACGTAGTGGACCTCGCAGACGTCCTGGCCGAACCTCACCACGCGGTCATTCTGTTTGTTCATGACCGGATTTACCGTGAAAGTTTTTTATCAGAAAAAAATGAGAATTTGATTGCCATAATTCTTCAAGTGGTTGAAAAGGAGACGACATTGCTGCCGACGTTATTCTCGAAGAGGATCGCTAAACAGAGGCCTTTCCACGCACCTCAATCATCCTCTTCCTCTTCTGGACATCGTGGCCACCGAGATGATGTTGCTCTTCGCGGGCTGAGTCATTTTGACCTTCGGAACACTTTCGAAGCACTTTTCAAACGGTTGACAACTTGAGGCCTGCCTGAATGAGGTCGATCTCTGACTCTTCCGCGTGTTTTATCCTCTCCGCGATTTTGTGGACAGTCATCCGGCTAACATTGATCTGCAAATCGATTGCGGACTTGTTGTTGCTCGCGCGCAGTAGAGCAGAGATCTCGATTCTATACACTTTCATCTCAACACATCTGCACACAGTGCTAAAGACGTTTTTAATGACACTTGCTGGAAAAGTAGAATTTTAAGTTTGTTGACGGACTTTTCTCTACCACACGCGTAAAAAAAAAAGTCTTAACAGAACTTTTGCCAAATCCGGTATAGGTCTCTCGAGGGTTGTTGGTGGACTTGATAATTAACATCTTATTAATTACATAATTGGTTTCTTTAAAAAAATAGTGTCTTGCGGAGGGGAGATGTAAAAAAAAAAAAAAATCAACGTAGATTAATTGTTTATTTCGTCTAAGAAAATTCCTTGGCACTTCATGGTTCTAGGTGGGAGCGTGTGAAGGATCCCTTCCTCGCAATGGCTCAACAGATGAGAAGGTCGACGAGACACGAACCTTCCTAATGTACATAAACAAACGTGAAAGAACTCTTGAGGAGAAGCGTGTCCGGAGCTTCCTTGATGAATACCACTTTCCTCACTCGTTGTGCCTCCTTTCGACCAGATGATAAAAATAACTCGGTTTCTCAGCGATAAAAAAAATATAACCCTCCCCCATATTTTGGTGCCATTACAGCTCTTAAAAGGCATTGTTTGGTGCCATTTCGCGAGGGCCGAGCGTTGATCTCTTTGGAGTTTTGTTTTAATTGAAGACCTAGGGGGAGGATTTTATTTAAGCTGATCTTGCTGCCTATGTGAGGCGTAGCCGATCTGTATAATAGACCGAAATCTGCTTCATCTAAAATACACCAAATAGGTTATCTTAAAATAGTTCCCGTGTGATTGTTTTTTTTTTAAATTAAGACGGATTTCTCTATCAGTTTCTTGAAGAAGCTCTTCGAATTAATTTAATTATGTGAAGCGGTTTTGTGGTAATTTACGAATCTAAAGTGTCGTTCGAAACATTTGGCAAAGTTCCCACTAGCGCCATCGCCACACTCGGCTCGCGATATCTTGAACAAGTAGTTAACTTGTTCACTCTTGGATTATACATTAAAAAAAAAGATTACCCTATCCTTTATTAGGGTATGTTTAGAGGTCTAGAGATATGGTTATGTTCTCTAAATACCTTAGACTTTCCAAAGCGCTATTTATTAATTAACCTCTTCATTATCCTCATGATGTCGATGTGAATACAGCTTAAGTGGCAATGAAGGAAGCTTCTCGTAAATTGCCGATCAAATGAATTTTTTTATTTAACTATACCTAATTTACCTACTTTAACTAATTATCTTAATTGCAAAAAGATTATAAGAACACATTGTACACAGAAGATTGGGATCATACTATTATTTAAATATAGCAAGGCCAAAGAATATGGCAATGCAATAACTGTCACACGAATAGCGTCGGTTCTAACGTCCATCGACAGTCGTGGAATGTTATTTCCTTTTCGAGGTACATAAAAGATATGATAGATGCAGTTAATCCATATCATTTCGGGATATGAAACTAAATTATCGTATTCATATTTATATACTATCGCTGTAGTCCGTTTTTATTAGTTTAGCTGCTTACGCTTACACTTGACCGACGAAGACAATGTCAAAGGGTCTCCACATTTTGGCACGTATTCAAATGACGATAAAAGAATTTCTGACCTTTTTCTAGTTTCTCATATTGTATCTGTGAAAGAAGCTATTTTTCTGCGGTTTCTGAGCTACACACATGTTGGCTTCTTTATGTAGGGGAAATGCTGAAGCTAATTTGACTGTTTGGGAGAGAGAAATGTTTATTTTAAATCTTTACCCCCTTCCCCCCATGGATGTACAATGACATAGTAGGTAAATGAAAACAAAAAACCCTCGCTCGCTATCTAGATGCACTGATTCGAAACCTGCCGAAAAGGGAGAGATTTAGAAAAATAAAATAACCACGGAATTTATCTAAAATATCAGGAACACCTTGTTTCTATCACAACACCATTGTGGCAGTCGACTAATGGGCCTCATAACAAAAAAACTTCCATAACGTTTACCAGAGAAAATCTAATGTTTCCAAAATTATTATTATTGTATAAACTACCTTTAGGTAAAGACTTTGAATGAATATAACGGAAGTTATCAAGAGATAAGCAATTCACTTGAAAAAATGGTGCCCATAATGATACGAATGACAGCAAAAAATTTTTTAATGGAATATAACTATCATTGGAAGATATTTGTAGAAGTTATAAGTAATTAGTATTTAGTTTAGACTGGTGGCGTTTATTCTCGATGATGCTTTGACATCTGGCAGAGGATCAAAGCAACTGTTGACACTTGCACCATTCATCTTGAAGAAGTTCACAGCTTTCTTGAACTGTTTTCGGATTTCTTGCTTTAGACTTCTCTCCGAGTGTCTCCCAAACATTTACAATGAGATTCGGGTCCGGACTCTGTGCATGCATGTTCATAACAGTGATGTGATCGTCGTTCCTGAAGATCTTCACCGACTTGCCCCTCTGGCAGGGAGCGTTATCCTGCATGAAAATTGCAGGTTGGTCTTCGGAATCTTGCAGTTGGGGCAAAATATACTGTCGCAGCAATTTCTTGTCTATTTGTGCATTCACTGTGCCATGTAAGCGCACAAATGGCCCAGTGTTTTCTATCGAATCACGCCCAGACCATGTTACTTCCTCTGTCAAAGTTTACCCTCTTTTTCGTGCAATTCACAGACAATCTTTCACCTGATCTGCGACAAACAAACAAACCTCCTGACGGATGCGAACAAATTGAAATTAGATTCGTGACCGAGGTGGACTTGGCTCCATTGGTCATGCGTCCACGTTCTTCGGACAGATCAATGGCTTGACCGCGTGGGTACCTGTGTGAAGATTGTCTTCCTCCAACCGACGTTACATAGTCTGCCTGGAGACATTGATGGCCAAAATCACACTAGCATATGCCTCGAGAAAATGCTGCAGACGTTTTGAAACGGTCCTTGACAATTGGAGTAATGGCTCAATCCTCCCTTTTAAACGTCTCCCTTGTCCTACAGTTTGATTTACGAGCCCTACATGAAACTATTTTCTCATGGGTTGCCAGTATACCTTTTTGAATGCTTGACAGTCTCTGCAATGGCTCCAAATAAAATACCAGCCTGGTGGTGCAGCTTTACCATCAGTTTGCAGACAGAGTGCGTGGAGATTTCTTAGGCGTGGAGATTTAGTTGCTATCGAAACAATGAGGGTTCTCTCTATAATAAATTTAAGCGTTCGGATCATTTTGGACATGTCAAATTCACTAGTAATTGACCTCTCTGCTGATAACTTTCGTTTTATACATCCAAATTTGCAAAACCTTAACCCATATGCAGTTTGAACGTGTCGATTAATTATCCTACACTAGTGATATAAATCTGGGATTTTCTCTGGCAAAAGTTATCGAAGTTGTGATTACAATACAGGCGTTCGAATATTTTTGGACAGTACTGTAAAATGCAAGTGCGCTAACTAACAAGGTCAACAGACCTAAGTCGCGTGCTCTCAATTATTCTGACTTATGACCTTACGACCTTCAAATCTTTCAACAAGTGGGGCAATCCGACCCATAGTTAGTTTTCTTTTAATAATTACATGAAATAACCTTGGGAGGACCGTGGAAAGTATATCATTCTAAAAAGAATGTAAAACAACATCAAGAGTTTCAAATTTCGTTAGAATCGGCCGAATAGTTACGATGTTATTGCCAAAATAACTCATTGAAAAGTAAAACGGTTGCCAACCGCCCGACGACCTACGGACCGACATAGTAACTTATAGTCGCCGCACGCAAATAAAAACAGGTGGCTTAAGACTTAGTGTAAACGATCATTTAATAAAATGATAAATGCTATTCTATTTTAACGAATGAGGGTGTAAAAAGTAAAATTTGTGGTTTAAAATCGATTACTTATTGAAGCTGTATTATATGGGGTTAAAGAACTCAGGACCACTCGAACTGCTTCATTGGGGAATACGAATCGAGAGTGAAAACGACGAGGCCCCAAATTGTTACAACCAACCATGAAAGTCTTGCCCCCCAAAGTACGTATGGACAGTCTTATTCAGTAGTGGACAAGACTTATTTCAGAAATGACCGAATACCCGGTAGTCGGTCAACTGATGATGACCATGACAAGAACGTCTACCCTCTTCTCAGGTGAGGAACGATATGGGGACGAACGGTCCTCTGAATAAGGTACACTTCCATAGTAACCGCTCTTTAAAAATAGATTATTTGAAGAATTCTCACCTTTTGGAACTCTCTTATTTGTCACTGTCAGCCCTATGTTTATTACCACAGATAAATGTAATAGTTCTGGAAAACAAACTCAAAGGAAGAGATAAGTACTTCCTATATTATAGATAAATACGAGTGGTAACAGCTCTTGCTAACCGAGTGGATACGGCGTTGGTCTGGCAACATCTCGGTAGCGGGTCCGCAAGAGCGGACATAAACGTCTTCGCACGTCTGGCTACGAATTGGTGGATGCGGTGTACTGCGGTGGGTAGATCTTACACTTCTCATCACACACATAGCCAAGTACAAGGCTGCTCTCTTTCCTCTCCAGTTTTCTCAGCACAACACACACTTTCTGTTCCACAGAATCCTGCCTTATCTATATCCACATACCTCTGACGCGGAACGGGTACTTCTGCCCCAGGGCGGCAAAGGATTCATCTGAACGATGTTTGGTATCAAAAACATAATACTCCCTCATACCTCGCTCCTAAGAGGACCCTCCCCAGGTACCCTCGGTCTCACCAGCGATTGTCATACTGACCTTTATGTCCATTTCATTATCCAGTCGGGAGCGCCTGGATACTACGACTCTTACCCATTAATTTTAACTGCAAAGTCCATTGCAAAATTTCTGGGAATGGCACCAAAAGGTTTATTAATGGATATCTATTTCCCGCGTGATTCTTCTTGATCCAAGGTTGGACTTCGCTTTCATGTTGATCTCTTCCGCGATGGACACCGCATGGCCCCAGCTCGATACTAAAATCCTCGCTCACCGCCTTTCTTTCATACTCTCCCAAGCGGTCGGAGGAGCAGAAGAGATGTTATCTGCTCCCTAGGGAACAATTAACCACAACGATGCTCACCAACTTCTGCATAGCTTCTCTAAATGATGTTCCAGTGTTATTCGTGTCCATTAACCTTCTACCCCCGCAAATGAGTTTAAATTCATACTTTAGAATATCTGTTCTCGGGTTACAAATATCTTCTTGCACGGTTCTAAGCCCCACCGCCCATCACGGCTTTCGCATTTAGGAGTAATGCGTTTAATTGTGGACCTTTTTTTTTTCAATGGCTCAAATTGGTGTTGAATGCAGCTCGTTTTCCCAAAGATAATGTGTGAAGAGCCGGTCCTCCCCACTTGCAAAAGTTGTGCTGAAATGGCCTTGCTGCAATAGCATTACTATCTCGCAGCTGCATCGGGACTATTGCACGAAACAGCTGTGAAGTATTACTACAGTCATTCTCTCCTCGCACTTTACCTTTCGAAATATAGTCAATTCGTTATTTTTAATTGCAACTTTACGGTTCTCTCGAGTTTTACAACCATACGTGATTACAAGAGGCACTTTGTCCGACCACCTCTGTCCCTGAAAAAAGGGTCGGCATCACTGCATTATCGCATTTTGGCCAATTGTGAAGCGCAAACGGGATAATGTAACGGTGCATCTCGCTGCAGGTGTAGAAAACAATAATTGTAATCCACCCGACAGTAAAGGAGACAAACTGTAGAAATAATAGTTATAATTATATTTTAAATTTGCGGGGATTTCTGTTAATATTCGAAAATTTAATAAAATGGGAATTTAAAACTAATTATGTAGTTATTCTTGGCGTCACTGCGACGTTTTCTGAGAATTGAAAGCACTTAAGTTACCCTCCTTTTTTTTTCAAATCAACCTTTTTTATTTGAATATCATACAAATAATAAAATATAAGACTTGATAACAGATGGTTTCAATTTACAGGTTGGAGATGGATAAAATCCTTCATTTGCGCATACAAAGTAATTTTTTCGCACACTAACGAGTAGAAGGACGATAAATTCGAGTGTACAAATAGGGTGCAGGGCCTAGGAAAAGATTAAAAGCCTTTAAGTTAGGTTTGTTCGGCTAATATCGGAGCAGGGAGCTAATCGTTCGAATTAGCTCAGGAACATGTCATGTATTATGATTATGGATTGATATTAGAGATAAATAAAAAAAATAATGCGTTAGTAATCAACCATAGCTCCATGGAACACCATTTGTTTCATCTCGCCTATCTAGCGACTGTCTATAATGGCATAAATCGCCATACCAATGGGATGCCAGTCCGATTCCTGCCACCCCTCGTATACATAAACACATCCGTGTAACACACTTGATTCCTTCATCATTCATTCATTTTCTCTTCTTTTTTTACGACTTTCTCTCATTTTATGAAAATAGCAATATAAAAGATACTAAAAATGGATAGTAATAATGAAACAATCTAAGATTCAACATTTAACAGTAAACCATTGTTTTAAATACTCTTAAGGGACCATCCGCCCGCCAGTGTCTGGAGAGGCTGTCTTTCTTCAGTAAGGATTGTGCTTCATTGGTAATGGATAATTTCTTACCTTTTAGCCGGGTATAATTAAACTCCTGATCTCTTGATTGGGCTCAATTGTTGCGATCAATACATATCAGGCGGATACCCTGTCTCGACCCTTACACCTGGTACCTGGAGCAGCAGCAACACGTCCTCCCTGCACGAGTGCACATAGGGAAAGGCCCCGTTACTGGGTTGACTTGAACTCAAATGGGGCCTTGGAAAGTTGTGACACTCCCTCCTGGTTTCTCCCAGTACCTTTTCTCCTACGTCTTTACCATTAACCCTTTCTCTACCAGCAGGACGGTGCGTTGTGTAGTCGGAGCTACCAGTACCACCTCTGCTGCAATTGAAATCTTGAGGACGAGCACGGCTTCCCGGTCCGAGTACAAGCAGGATCTGCATGCCCTCATGCCCCGAGTGAAAATAAGGAAGGTCCCGCTCTCTGGCTTAAATGCAACTCTTTGAAGGGGTATGGGGAAGCGGTGCGCTTCCTCCTCGTTCCTTAAGCACCTACTTTTTTTTCTACGTGAACCCCCCTCCCTTCTATTTTCTCAAGGCTTATGGACCTGAATAGCTACCTCATGCCGTGCCAGAAGAGGCTTTGGAACCTCTATAAACAACACCGTTTAACGGCTGAAGGTCGAAAGGGACCAGGCCTTTAGAGGTCCTGGGCGTTGATGCGCCATTAATGGAAGAGGGGGCTTTACACCCCAATAATCCCTTCTTTGCGTGTAATGGACAGACCACTTCTCTGCCACAGTTCTCAGTTGCATAAGGTTGTACTGTTTATGGCTGCCAGGCCAACGAAAAGTCTTGGGGTTTCAGATCTGGTCGTCTTGTTACCATTAATTAGTACGATCTAGTAAGGAAATCCACCCTGTTTTCCTGTTTCACGGGCTGCTCACTTGGGAGATCGACCGTTCACTGGACAACTTCTGGTCGGTGTGAGTCACTGCACAGGTGCAAACACCACACTTTAACGCATCAAAAATTAAAAACCAGAGTTGGCATAGGCGCGGGAGGCTTTATGTGGGATCTAGCCCACAAACCTCTTTTCTCTCTTTTATGGTCACTAGTCTTACAATTTCGTTTGTTAGTGAATTAAAAAAAAAAATAAATAAATAAACAAATAAAAATAAATCAGACTACATCCATATAAGTGAAATTTCGCCCAACCTTGGTGTTTGGGTTGACGAGGAATTTGACAGCACCACTCTGATCGATGGTATGGCCCCCTCACGATTTACTTGCGGTAGAGGATCTTCCTTCCCCCTTTACATCTGCGTAGCCGCCCTCGGGCAACTACCCTTATGAGGATAAAGTAGATGCTCCCCCTCCACCCGCCCTATGCTTTCTCACAGCTCGCTTCAATCTTCAAGCAAATGAGCCCGTAAGGGGGGCGGCGATTTGCCATCCTAGCCGCCGTGCTGACGGGATCCAGCGCTCCGTCCGGCCCCAGCTTAGCCTCTCTTCCTTCCTTCAGATAGCCTGTATTTCTCCCCTACTTCGTCGCTTTTCATACAACCTCTCCCACAACTTTATCTGGTCAGCCTCTAATTTCACAGGGTAGATGTTGACCTTCTTCTCAGCCAACCGTCCCGGATCGGGGCTGAGGGGGAAGGGGACAAGGTTCCCTAACCCCCCTGAACTCCAGTCTGGGGTGGTTGTTTTTTAACAACCTGCTTCATCCCCACCCATACCTTCCTCACATCCCTTTTCCTTTCCTCTTCACAATCTATCAATTTTACGCCGTGCCCAAGGTGGAGCCGCCATGCTGAAGGGGCTGTCAGGTCACCAGGTGGGAGGGGTGGCCTTAAATGGCGGCACCTGGCTCTACCAGGCCTGTACGCACCCCTTGCAGAGCGGGGAACTGCGAGGGATGATGAGCTATTACTTCCCGTCGAAAAAAGAGGGTCACCATGCCCATGTATAAAAATAAAAATAAAAAACCAAATCTCTCCCCAATTCCCCTTGCTTATCAACGGAGCCGCCCTCGGGCAGCTCCACCGAAAAAATGGAGGTGCCCTAACCCCCTGTGCTTGCGCAGGGGCCCCTCCATATTTCTGTAACCGGAGAGGAGGCTTACTCCTCTCCTACGACTACGGGTGTAGGGGACTCCGCCTGATCCCCTTCTCTGGAGGTGCTTTCGGGCACCTCTCAAATTCCAGCGACAGTCCCTCCTTTTCTTTCTAAGGGGACTGCCAAGAAGGCCAGCAGGCAGCCCATTGCCGACCGCCCCTAATTGAAGCGTCTCGGTAAGGCAAACCCTCTTAGGGGGAAGAGGGAATCCAGGCCCCTTCGGTCGCTTGCCTCAAAAGACCTGCTGGCAAGCATACTAAACCTTGCGGGGGTTAAGGACTGTGCCTCCCCACACATGACTGGTGACTCTGCCAATGGGACCTGGGATGGCCAACTGGAGGCCCCTCCTTGAGGCAACCCAGCCTCAGATGGTAGGGCCTTCCATGAGGGGGGGGGGGGAATCCGGGCTCGGTGCAAAGCACAGAACCCGAATTCGCCCCTAGGCAAGGTCCTCCTCAAACGGCTGAGGTCTCCGAGGCAGTACAAGGAGGGGAGGGATCTCCTCCAACCGGTGCCCCTGTGACCACCAGGACCTTCTCTATTTCGGAGAAGGACCTAGCTGAGGCCGGTCCATCTGGCCTGGGGTCTCCTGCCGGTGGAGGGGAGAAGCGGGTTCATTCCCCGCCGTCATCTCCTAAAAAGAAAAAGCAGGAAAAAGACTCGGGGCTCCTCTCCATCCGCGGGAGGTGCGGGGTCGGATGGGTCTGCTGCAACTTTGGTAAGCGACCAAGCCAAGATCGGCACATCCGGCCCCTCTACCCCTATTGTAGCGGAGCCCCTGACTATGATTAAGACGAAAAGTGCACAGGGCGGATCCTCGATAACATCGGGCCTCCCCCCCCCCCCATTCAGAGGTTATCTGGCGTTTTCGAGCCCGCTGGCTTCAAACGCTTCCTCGTTATTCGCTCCACTGATGACACCATGTTGGCCAAGGGCAACATGATGCATGAGATGAGAGCATTAGCTAGTGCAATTGGTAGAGAACCGAAGGTGACCCGTTTCTTGGACGGGAGCCTTCTGGCGAATGCGGCGAATCCCGCCGAGGTGGCCAAGATAAGTGCTCTTCTGACACCACGGCTAGTGTGACGCCGCACTCTACCATGAACTTTGTGAAAGGAGTAGTTTATGCGAGGAAACTCGTTGACTACTCTATAGAGGACATCACCTTAGATCTGGCTAACCATGGGGCGGTCAAGGTCGAACGTGCGATGAGAAAACAGGGAGGGACCTCGAGACCCACCCCTACACTCTTCGTCACGTTCGACTGTGACAAGCTCCCTGAGTCGGTGCGTGCCGGTTGGTAGCGCTACCACGTGAAGGCATTCGTGCCACTGCCGCGGCGGTGCTATTACTGTCACCGCTTCGGCCATACGAATCGCTCATGTAGACGTGCAAAGTCTGGGTCACCCGAAGTCTGTGTAAATTGCTCCAAGGTCGCACACGATAAGTCCAAATCGTGTGTGGCCAAGTGTGTCAATTGCACCCTTCTTCAAAGCAATGTGGTGCATATCTCCTTGAGAATGGAATCCTGGCCATTCAGGCCCAGGATCGACTCTCATTGGGCGAGGCTAAGGACTTGGTCCTGGTGCGCCCTGCTCTGCCTGAGACGTCATATGCCTCAATAGTTAAAAAGGCACCCTCTGCTTCTGGCCCATCCAGGCCAACGAGTACGGTTGTTTCCGCGCCCATTCGGAGCCCTTCTGCGGGCTCTACTCAACCCGGTCGCTTCCCTGGTAAAGCTGGTGGCAAAAAGGGTTCGTACCCAGCCCTTTCTAGAACCAGGGCTCCCCCCCTCTTCCCCGAGCGTGACCGTTTCCCGTAAGGCAAAACGGCCACGCGTCTCGACCGAATCGTTAGACTCACAGGAGGCAACACCCCTGAAGTTGGTCGCTAGGCCATCTTCCGGGGTTCCTAAAGCTGTTCTCCGAAAGGATGACAGCAAGAAAGGAGCTTCTGCTCTTTGTCCTACGCCTAGTAGTGGGCTGAGTGGCTCGGAGACGGTGGTTCCTCGAAAAAGAGGGCCCCCGGCCTCCGAGGCCGCAACGCCCGCCTAAGTTTCGAGGCGGAGGGAGGAAAAGACTCGCATGGTGAGCCCAACCTCCCCCAATAAGTCTTCGAAGGCGACATCGCTGAGGTTCTGGCTCCGGGAAGCGTACGTCCATTCCCGTGAAGGTCTTCTGTTTGAAGAGGGGACCCGCGTCTCCTCTGAGCTAGGCCTGGAGGGCATATTCCTTCAATGGAATTGCCGTGGACTCCGGGCCAACTGGGGGGAGCTTCGGAGGCTCGTCTCGTCTCGTTCCCCTTTAGCTATTTTTATGCAGGAGACCATGCTAGGCGCGTGCCCCTGCCCCCTGCCCGCCCTCACGGGGTATAAGGGTCTTGCGACCCCACCACCGCGGGATGGCCGGGCCGGGGGATGCGCGGTTTACACCCGGCATGATGTCTCCGTTTCTTCCTTTCACTTTAGATACCTCCTTTCAGGCAGTGGCTGTGCAGCTTTACCTGGATAGGAGGTATACTATCATTTCTGCGTACAATTCACCGTCAGCTGACTTCGACGCGGGGGACTTCCGCCGCATTGTGGCACGGTTGCCGAGGCCCTATCTCTTGCTTGGAGATCTGAATGGCCGGCATCCTCTCTGGGGAGATTACTCAATATATCCCAGGGGACAAGTCCTTGCCGATTTGATCGAAGAACTTGAGATGGGTGTCCTAAACGTGTTTGAGTTTACGCATCACTGTCCGAGAACCGCTTCATTTTCTTGCCTTGACCTATCTTTGTACTCTTTGGATGCACAGCCTGATTTTGATTGGGGGGTGGTCGGTACCTGCATGGTAGTGATCACTTTCCCATTAAAATATCATTTTCAGGGCAACTGCCGCGTGAGAGCCCACCTTGGTGGTGCTTGGCAGGGGTGCGGTGGCCTGCATTTCAGGGAATGACTGAATTCTCTATCTCAGTCGAGGAGTTTAGGTCGGTAGATGAGGCCGTTGAGTTCTTCTCCGGCAACCCCATCGCCGCGGGCCTGACTACTATTCTCAGAACGTCTGGCAGTTTTGCACTCCGACCACTCCCATGGTGGTCGGCCGAGTGTGAGACGGCCCTCAAACAGAAGCGTTATGCCTACATGCGCTATAAGCGTCGGCCGAACGATTTCACTGTCGCTGAATTTCGTCGTGCTAGGGCTAGGTTCCGGTATATTTCGAAGCACGCCCCCAGCTCTTCCTGGCGGGCATACGTGTCTTCACTTAACGGGAAGAACCCTCTATCAGAGGTGTTGAAGCGAGTCAAAAGGATTCGGGACAAATTCTTGCAGGACCTCCCTCCCGTTTTCCAGGAGAATGGGACCACAATCTCGGACTCCGCGTCCGTGGCGGAATCCTTAGCGACCGCTTTTTCCGCATTCTCTAGACGTGATGCTGCTCCGCCAGCATTCAATGCACGTCGTGATGTCGCGGAAGGCCGCCGGCTGGACTTTACCTCCAGAAGCGGAGAACCCTTCAACAACAAGTTTATTGTGAGTGAGTTGCGTTCCGCCAGTGCTCCGTGCGCGGACACCGCCCATGGTCCGGACGATGTCCCGTACGCCATGCTTCGCCACCTGGGTGACCGAGTCATGGCCTTTCTGTTAGATTTGTTCAACATGATTTGGGTGGAGGGTCTCCTCCCAGATTCCTGGCGAATCGCTACTGTGCTCGCCTTTCGCAAACTGGGGAGAGATCACTCTACTCCGGCCGGTTTCCGCCTAATCTCTCTAACCTCTTGTGTGTGTAAGTTGATGGAGAAATTGATAAATGTTAGATTAGCCTATTTACTGGACAGCGGAGGCCATCTGTCTTCTGAACAGTGCGGTTTCCGCAAGTTCCACTCCACGTCGGATGCTCTGTTCCGACTGGAAAATGCCGTCTGCGAGGCCTGTCTTTGTAGACAGCACTACGCCACGGTGTTTTCGATTTGGAGAAGGCCTATGATACCGCATGGCGATAAGGTATCATGGAGACTGTCTACACGATGGGGGCGAGGGGACGCCTCCCAATCTTTATATCTGAATTTTTGCGAGATCGTCGATTCCGCGTACGTGTGGGGGGGAGCCATCTCCGGCCCAAATGAGCAGGAAGAGGGTGTCCCGCAGGGAAGTGTTCTCAGTATCACACTCTTTGCCCTGAGCATCAACGGCATCACCTCGGTGCTGCCGGAAAATGTTCTCGCTACGCTCTACGTGGACGACCTTCCGATCTCTTTTGGCGCGGCCCAGGGTGCAATTCTGAAGCGTCGACCCCAACAGGCATTGAACGGCGTCTCTCGTTATGCCGATGCGCACAAGTTTCGGTTTTCTTTGGCCAAGACTAAGGTGGTGCACTCCTGCCGCCATCCACGGCTCCACCCTGACCCAGATTTGTTTCTTAATGGGGTGCGCCTGGAAGTGGTTGAATCGCACCGTTTTCTTGGTCTTGTATTCGACCGACGTCTCACCTGGGAGGCTCATATTCGCAGCCCTAGGGTCTCATGTACCCGCGCCATGGATATTCTCCGTTCCTTGACGTTCAGCGCTTGGGGTGCTGAAGGGGCTACTGCCCTCCTTTTTTATCGATCCCTTGTTCGTTCGAAGCTCGACTACGGATTCGAGTTTTATGAATCCGCAGCCGAGCGTTTATTGCGTAAGGTAGATTCAATCCCCCACACCCGCCTTCGCCCTGCGACTAGTGCTCTCGGGGCATTGGAATCTCCGCATCCCTTGGTTCGCGATATTCGTGGCCTTACGGTTTTGCCGAGCCGGGCGGATGTCGAGATTATCTTCTACTGGGTTCCTGAACATGTAGGAATTGCGGGGAATGAGCGCGCCAAAGAGTCGACGAGCACTGACCCCATTGAGAGCCTGTTGGTCGATTCTGGGGAGATGTCACTCGCTCTACGCCGCGTGCAGTGCATCACTCGCCTGTATGCGCGAGCCTGGCGCCTCCCTCAGTCGCTAACAGCTCTCACTGCATCCGCAGCTGATCTCGACGGTGCCTATGCTGCCGAGAGACGCCAGTCATACCCTAAGTCCTTTGGGTTTAGGGCCAGGAAACTCCTTCGAGAGGTAGATATAGCTCTCGGGCCGGTGGCGCCCCTGGTTCTGCCCAGGACGCCCCCCTTGAGGGTACCACATTCGGCTATTTTTCACCACGCCTCTGCTCCCAAAGCTTATACCGCGCCGGGAGTATTGCGTTCGACCTTTTTGGAGCACACATCGTGTCACGCTGGAACCGTGCCAGTGTATACGGATGGCTCCAAGTCCCAAGAGGGGGTCGGCTTCCACGCCGTATCCCCTCTGTTTGAGGTCAGCGGGGCTCTACCAGGCGCTGCGTCTGTCTTCACGGCCAAACTGGTGGCAATACACCACTTTGTACGGGATATTTCGCGACGTGCCCGGTTCGGAGACCGGATTGTGATCTACAAAGCCCCTGACTGCTCTCGGGCCATTGGAATCTCCGCATCCCCTGGTTCGCGATATCCGTGACGCCACGGTTTTGCCGCGCTAGGTGGATGTCGAGATTATCTTCTGCTGGGTTCCTGGACATGAGCGCGTCGATGAAGGCCCCAAAGAGTCCGCGAGCACTCTGCGACCGGACAGGCGTTTCGCTCTTCCTCACACCGGCTACATGGCAGGAATACGGGCAGCTTTTCGGACTGCTTGGCAAAGAAGATGGGAGACGGTCGAAGGAAACTTAAAGTTGCCTTCCATTGCGCCGTGACTGTTCCCATGGACCTATCCCCCAATGCTGCGACGGCTTTAGGTCGCTCTCTGTCGTCTCCGAATCGGACACACTCGTGTGACGCATCGCTATTTGATGGTGCGCTCGCCTGCGCCCTATTGTGACGACTGCGTAGTCCCCTAGACTCTTCGGCACGTTCTTGTCGAATGTCCCAGTCTGGGTGATCTTCGCGCACGATACCTGTCCCGGTACCGGAGTGGGCGGGGTCGCTACCCCTTGTCTCTTGTACTCGGGACGAGTGCGTGCACATTGACTGGTGGACTTGTTGACTTTTGGGGGGGAGGCCTGCTTTCTCCGTTTTATTTTTATCAGTTTTTTTGTTTTGTTTTTTTTACCTTTTACGTTGCACGCTCCTGCGCCGGGGGGACCTCACCCCGACGCAGGTGATGCTTCTACTCGTTTTATTTCCTCTTTTTTTCAATTTCTGATTTTGTTTGTTTTTTGTTTTTTTTGTATTATTGCATTAGATTTTAAAAAAGCCTAGTACTAGGCAGTTTTTAATACGGCGACTAATGCCCAAGTAGGCAGTCGTCAGATGAGCTCTTAAAAAAAAAATAAATCAATCAAATGATGCGGAGTCTTCACAGGCCGTCATTATTGGTGCTCGTCGGAAATTCAATGGCTCTCCTGTGCAGGTGACAACGTACTCAACCTTGAATTTTGTGAAATGATGGTTTATTTGAGGGAACTTGTGCACTACTCCTTAGAAGACATCACCGAAGTGCTGGCCGACCAAGGAGCAGTCAGGTTTGAGCGTGTGATGAGGAAACAAGAGGGGCAAGATCTTCCCGTACACTCTTCGTGCGATCGTGACAGGTTCCCTTGGTATTTATATATATGTATATGTATGTATGTATATATATATATATGTATGTATATATATGTATGTATATATATAATATATATATATATATATATATATATATATATATATATATATATATATATATATATATATATATATATATATATATATATATATATATATATATATATATATATATATATATATATATATATATATATATATATATATATATATATATATATATATATATATATATATATATATATATATATATATATATATATATACTATATATATATATATATATATATATATATATATACTATATATATATATATATATATATATATATATATATATATATATACTATATATATATATATATATATATATACTATATATATATATATATATATATATATATATATACTATATATATATATATATATATATATATATATATATATATATATATATATATATATATATATATATATATATATATATATATATATATATATATATATATATATATATATATATATATATATATATATATATATATATATATATATATATATATATATATATATATATATATATATATATATATATATATATATATATATATATATATATATATATATATATATATATATATATATATATATATATATATATATATATATATATATATATATATATATATATATATATATATATATATATATATATATATATATATATATATATATATATATATATATATATATATATATATATATATATATATATATATATATATATATATATATATATATATATATATATATATATATATATATATATATATATATATATATATATATATATATATATATATATATATATATATATATATATATATATATATATATATATATATATATATATATATATATATATATATATATATATATATATATATATATATATATATATATATATATATATATATATATATATATATATATATATATATATATATATATATATATATATATATATATATATATATATATATATATATATATATATATATATATATATATATATATATATATATATATATATATATATATATATATATATATATATATATATATATATATATATATATATATATATATATATATATATATATATATATATATATATATATATATATATATATATATATATATATATATATATATATATATATATATATATATATATATATATATATATATATATATATATATATATATATATATATATATGGTGTCCCAGAAAAAAGTTAACCGTACTTTGAATTTGTATAACTCAAAACCTATTGGAGATTTTAGTCCTGCAAAACAAATCAAATTCAACAACTATTTACCTGTCGATTCTGGAAATTTCATTAAATTCCCTTTTATAATATTAATACATTAATGGGTTTAGTGGAGGCTATTAAAAATATGTTTGCGCAAGGAAGTTAAATAATGAAACTTCGAAGTTAATATCAACAAATATATTTAAATCCATTTTTAACAATAACACCTCTTCATATGGGTAATAGAAATTTATTTTTTAATATTCTAAGCACCGTTTCCTTCTTCATGTCTTCCATTTTTTTCCAAGCACAGTTGCGCCTTTGATCGCATTGATTGAACAACCTTTTTGATTAACTTGTTATTTTCCTTAAGTCTATTGACTTCACGTGTGATACTATCGCTTAACTGGCTGATGTTTTGTGCTGGAGTAGAATACACTTTATTATCTTGATATTCCCATAAGAAATAATCACACGGTGTTAAGTCAGGGGATCTTGAGGGCCATTCAATTGCATGATTTAGCATGACAATGCGGTTGTCAAACGTTTCTCCTAGTTTTGTTCTTACAGCAAGCTGCCTATGAGCTGGTGCGCCGTCCTGAATCCACCAAAGTCTATTGAATTGATTGCCGTAAATCTGGCGGAGTTCCGGAAGATCCTTTCGTTGATCATGCTCAAGTTATTCTCGTAAAACAATGGGCCGACAAGATAGCCATTCTCGCATATTCCGATCCACAAAGACACTTTCTGCTGCCAAATACGTGTGTCAAAGTTGAATGCTTGGAGGGGGGGGGGGGGGTCAGCAGCGCATACTGCCGAATGCTATGGCTATTTACCTTTCCATTCATGAAAAAGGCTGCCTCGTCACGAATGACAATGTTTTCCAAGAAACGAGCAGGTTTAAGGAGAAGCCATTCTTCAAATTGTCTACGACGAGGAAAATCAGTTTCAAGAAACTGGTTTCTTGCATGCATCTTATAGGGATGCCATTTTAAGTCATGTTTAATAATGTAGTTAAATGATGACTTTGACAATTGCAACCCATTCTATTCGACTGATACATGTGGATTTTGAAGGCGTGTCATCGGAACATTTTCTATATTTTTTATTATTCTCATACGACCCGAACGACCTTTGTTTAGATTTAAGCATGTTCCTTCATGTTGGTATTTGTGAACATTTTTCTCGATTGTGGGCTTGCTTGGTGGGTGCCTACCTGGAAAACGTTGTTCCAATGAATCTTGTACTTGTTTAATACTGCTAGTCTTAATAAAGTTTGTAAATGCGCGTTGATATTTTGCATGATTAAAAAGGTTCTATGGAAGTAAACTTTAACACAGAAACGCTTTGATTTGCTTACTTAGTAAGCAATAATGACTAGACCATACCACAGCGTGGCTGAAAAACCACTGTAAAATGGCCTAGTCTTTGCGTGAAGAATCGCACAGTGACTTAGGCTACCTAGGCTCCCTACGCTTCTCTTGAAAGTGCACGGTGGCCTAGCTTTCCTAGGCTTCGTTTCATTATTTTACTTCCTTGCGCAAACATATTTTTGATAGCCTCCACTAAACCCATTAGTGTATCAAAATCATAAAAGGGAATTTAATGAAATTTATAGAATCAGATAAATAGTTGGTAAATAAAACACTTGTTTGCAGGATACAAAAGTCTCCATAGTTTTTGAGTTATACTAATTCAAAGTACGGTTAACTTTTTTTCTGGGACACCAGGTATATATATATATATATATATATATATATATATATATATATATATATATATATATATATATATATATATATATATATTGAAGACCATGGTCATGTGACATGTTGCGATCAGAATGTAAGCGTACGTGATGTAAACATGCAGTTGCAGATCTGTGCGAGATTCTCTTTAAAATATGTTTGAAATTGTTAATCCTCCGCTTAAAGGATTTGAGGTGTCGATTCGTGATTTAGGAATGAGGATTACTCTTACGCCGCGATCGCGGATCTCCTCTGAGCCATGTTTTTTTTAATCGGCGAAGAACAAACCATAATCCCTGGTGCTTGAAATCAGAAGGAATGCGCAACTCTCCCTACCCTGTCTCGTTCGACACTCAAGGCAAATCTTCTTCAGAAGATTTTGGTATGACTGCTGCGCTCATTGAGCTGGAAGCTTAAATAGTGCTGAACCGTCGACACATTTTGAGCCCAGGAGGTGTCGGGTGTATCCTAGACATGCTGCAGTTGGCATCTGGAAGAATGTGTGCCCTTCAGCTTTCTCATATTTTCACTCTATCTCCTCGACTTTTTTTTATTCATCTGTATTGTACGAACTTTATGCGAGATTGCCTCGTTGGTTTTCTCGACTCCTTGGAAAAGGTTGGCCTCCTCAGGTGGCATTGCTTGATTGGTCCCCTCAGGTGGCATTGCTTGATTGGTCTCAATTTGTTGTTCTCTTTTAGTTCGTCTTTCCTACTTCTTGGCTAAGGTATAGATGGCATTAGGTGGCTGCGCCATAAAATTAAAAATAAATATATCCATCAATGAGAAATTTGGAGGGAGGGGGGGGGGAACCCAACTTTGTGTCACCCATCCACGCCCGAGCAGATCTTGAGGAATGTCCAGATGTTCTGTCGGTGGCAACGAGCAGTTGCTCAATGAGGATAAAAATATGATAATTTCAAAGGCCTAGGCATTGGTAGCGTAAAAAAGGCCCAGGCATTGCTAGCATAAAAATGGCCCAGGCATTGCTAATCAAATGTATTTTATTTATACACAAACGGTTCTAATTATCATTTGGTGAGGGGGGGGGGTCCAAACTGGTCATGAATAATTCGACTAATATATAAATAATTGTCTCGGAATGAAGAATGGAGAAATTAATCTTGCAGGTTCCTTTCATGCTAAAATATAGTGCGCGCGCACACATAATCGCGTGTTAAATAACTAAAAAAATCGCAAGTGAAAAAAAGTTTTTACACAATTCTTTGCCACCATCAAGAAATCGGAGGCAAGGGGCGAAGTAAACTCCATTTTGGGCCCTGCGCTTGATAGAGAAGAGTCGAAAATGGATTATATGTATTTTTTTTTATATTGCGTCATATTAAATATAAAGGGAGCCCTAAGAATGCAACGCGCGCCGCAGTTTCCCATTGGCTGCCTGAGCCAAGGAAAATCGATTATCTGGGCTCTGATTGGTTGACACAAGTTTGGCTTTCACGTGATTGGCTGTTGCTAGCAATTTGCCGTTGGTTTTTACTTAATGTTGAGCATTCCCTTTTTTTTTCAACACTGCCGACGTCACAAATCCACACCTACACAAGTGTACACACACATCATGTACGGGAATAATATACGAGTCGCTAAGAATTGCCAAATTATGTTTCCAGGTGACAATGACTGATCGCTCAGGCGCTGACAGAGCAATCAAGGACCCGAACCCCGTCATTGATGGACGGAAAGCGAACGTCAATCTCGCCTATCTCGGAGCCAAACCTCGCGGAAATCAGACAGCTTGTAAGTTGACGCATTGTTTTTGTTGTTTTTACGGGTTTTTTTTTAACTTCTCCCCGTGGTTTGATTTCTGGGGGAGGGATGTCCGGGTAGCCACCGAGAGGGTTACGTGGGGCGGTGCTGGTTTCCATGGTAATCCTTCACCCTCATTCGCCTGGTCCATTGCCTAAAATTGAGGTCTGAGATCCTTATTATCCACGCTCTTCTTTTCACCCACTCTTTTTCTCTTTCCCTTTTTTATTCAGGCGCTTTGCCCTCGTTAGTCGACGCGTTTCTATTATGCTCGTATAATATTCAATAATGACTGGTGTGTGTGTCATCACTGCTGAATGAAGAGGGTCTGATCGTGTATACATATGTGTGCGCGCGTGTTCTGTGTCTTGGGGGGGGGGTGTCGATTTCTTTCCATGCTTTAGATGTATATATCCCCCCACCCCCGCAAGACCTGCTTTGGTTTAATTTGGAAAGAAAGTGGGTTTGGGAGAGTTGTACATTTCACAGATTTTTCACTTTTCCTAATGTCACCAAATTATTTACAAACACTTTTCATACTAGATTCCTGTGGTCTCTAATCTTCAAGTATATTCAGTCTCCCCCCAAAAGACTATATACTCTTTTTAGCATCATACCGTATTATAATTAACAGAAAGGTACCTTTGTTGTAGCAATAAAAGGTAGAATAGTAGTAATTAAGCAATCAAAATATTGGAGTCTGCAAATAAACTTGAATTTTCCTCGCGAAGGGGTCCAAATTTTCTGTTGACGGCACGAAAACGCTTTTAAGCGGCACGCGTCGACTAATCTTGCCTATCCTGCCAAGGACACGCAACCCAACGGTAGGTATTCCAATTCCCTTCATAATCCACACGTTTATGTTGATAACTTAACTTAATTTACCGGGATTAAAAGTATTTCATCAGCCCCGGGTTTGGTTAAAGCAGTTTCCTTTAATGGGGTGGTCACGGGTGACTATTGGGATACCCTGCGAAGAGAAATACTGGCCATTAGGGACGTCTTTCAATACGAATTTTACTTTCAAAATGCGCCCCCATTCGTTATGATCGTGATGTCAAGAGCGTACGGCCGATGAAGCCTCACTTATATGGTTGGGTTGGACTAAGGGATTATTACTTCCGATGCCACTTGATTTTAACTTTTGGGAGTTATCTGGAAGATGCAGTTTACGCTGAACGATCCGAAACACTCGAACACCCTAAGGATAAAATTAGAGATAAGTGCTGGATCATCAGAGTATCCGCATTCGTCATGTCCGCAGCTCAAATCAGTCGACGCGTTCAGAAGTGAATCAATGCTGTCGGTGAACATTTTATGTGCAAACAATTCGCTGCAATATTTTGATCGCTTGGATTACTAATTTACCTTTTATGGACAATTGCTAAAAAAAATATAGACTTGTTGTATTAATCCTAAAATGTATGGGGCTATAAAGAGTATATAGTCTTTTGGGCGACACCATATATTAACGGAGTGCAAATAGGGAAGGCCTCGAGTACTGGGGTGATCCGAACTCCTTCGGGTCTTGTGAACCTGATGCGTTTTCGCTTATATCCCTCTCAACACCTTTTTTTTTTTTTACTATTCCTTAATTCTTTGTCGACCCACAAGAATGGATGGTGTATCTCGGGGCGAATCCCCCCCCCCCTCCTGCTAGAACTGAAACCAGGATGAGAAAACGCCCCCTTTTGCTCCCAGTGGTTCGCAGGGAGGAACCCGGTGCAGATTGTTGCACTCTGTGCCTGAAGGAGGAGCACGTATTTCCAGCCCCAATGCCCCCAAGGAAGGACCCCGAATTCAGACGGAACCTCCAATCTAGTTCCAGGCGCATCCTTTCCACTCCGAGTGTCCCTATCTTTATCCGGCCCCCATCTCTTACTTCCCCCTTTGTGGATTCACAGTTGTCTTCCTCTTGGATTGGATGTCGGGCGTGGTGACGGCGACCTCTCCCGAGGCCTCTCAACAAGGCCAATCCGCCCCTCCCACCTGCCTACCACCGCATCGGTAGGATTTGGTCGAGGGTTTCCAAAGAGTGGCGATGAACACGTATACTGCCCGTCCCAGCGCTATAGAGACCACACTAGGCCGATCCCCTGTGGGTGTCGAAGTAAGGTCACCATAGGGCAAAGGCAACGAATTCTCTAATTGCTGGCAAGGAAGGGTATATACACATCTCTTACTGGGGGAGGGCATCCCCTCTCACGACTCCCCAATGGCAAAGGGGTTTTACCTTTACTACTATTGGATCCACCACCGAGCAGCTTAGACTCTTTGAGGGGATGCTTCCCTCTGTGATTTCTAAGGGACCCCTCCAATTATATCCTAGCGGAGAGGGTTTTCCGCCCTCTCAACTTGCTAGGGGTTTGGGGTTTCTTTCCCTTGTACACTTTGCCTCCGGACGACTATAGTCTAGCGGTGGGTACCCATTTACCTTCTCAGGGGCCCGTCCAAGTCTTAGCTGAGAGAGCGTTTCTCCCTTGTATGCCTACTGGTTCAAGATTTTTCCCCTTGCTTCCTTGTGTAGTTTCCTCCGGACGAGTCGGCCCAGTGTGATACTGTCATCAGTGTGCAGCGATATATCTACATGCGCTATTAGCGCCGCCCGAACGATTTCACTCTGGGTGAATCTCGTCGAGCTAGGGTTAGGTTCCAGTATGTGAAAACATGGTTATACGTGTTTTCGCTTAACGGGGAAAGTTATTGCAGGACTCTCCCTCTCCCCCCTCCCGTTCTACATGAAAATATCTTGGACCCTGCGCGTTATCCGCTACGGTTCTCTCCACAGTCCTTAGCCGAGATGCTGCTCCGACAGAACAATGAATCTCTGAAGGACGCCGATTAGACTTTACCTCTAGAGCCAGAGAACCCTTCAACGACAGGTTTAAGTTCTGTATTCCTAGGAGGTCGGTCGATTCCGCGTGTGGGTTCGGATATCCCCTCTCCATCCTAATAAGACATGAAGAGGGCGTCCCGCAGTGTAGTCTCCTCAGTATCATAAACTTTACCTTGAACATCTACAGTATTAGCTCGTGAATGCCGGAAGTTCTCGCTACGGTCTACGTAGAGGACCTTTTCTATCTCTTTTCTAACTTTAGAACATCGACTACAAAAGGCATTCAATCACATCTCTCGCTATGCTGAAGTGCGCAGGCATCGGTTTTCTTTGGCCAAGCCTCTGATAGTGGAGTTCTACCGCCATCCACGTTTCCACCCCAAGCCGGACTTTTCCCAAACGGGGTTCGCCTGTGAGGGATAAATTTGCACCGTTTCCTTGGTCTTGTTTTGGACTGGCGCCCTTCCTGAATCTCATATTCGTAGTCTTAAGGTCCCTTGTACCCGCGCCATAGATATTTTTCGTTCCGTGACGTGAAGCACTTGGGATGCTGATAGGAGTACCGCTTTATTATTCTACCAATCCTTTATTCGTTCAAAGATTGAATACAGTGCAAATTCTATGCATTTGCAGCCTAGTGAGAGTTGCGGAAGGCGGACTTGTTCCACCACACCCGTTTCCTTTTGCCGCGCGGTCCCTTCCGTGCCACTTCCACTGAGCGCTTACTTATTGATGCCGGGGTTAGGCCACTCTCTCTATGCCGTGTACAGTGCAATGTGTACTTTACGCGCCCACCCTGTGTCTTCTTCTTCAGTCAGCAGCATCTGCGGCCGATCTCAACAGTCTCTATGCCACCGAGAGACTCTCTAATCTCCCTGAGTGCTCTCGAGGCTTTGGAATCTCCGTACCGCCTGATTTGCGGTGTTCGTGAAGCCACACTTGCCGCGAGCCCCAAAATCCTCTAGGGCTGGGCGACCAGACCAGCTTTTGGCTCTTCCTCACACCGACCTCATGGCATGAATTCGGGCTGCTTGGAAAAGAAGATGGCAAGACGGCCGAGGGGAACTTGAAAGTTGCGTGCCATTGCGCCAAAACCATCTCCATGGACGTACCCCTAATGCCGTGGGGGCTTCAGGTCGCTTTCAAATTGGGTACACATGCAGTACGCACCGCTATTTGATAGAGCGCTCGCCTGCGCCTTCTTGCGACGATTGCGTTGTCCCCCAGACTGTTCGGCACATTCTTGTTCAATGTCCCAGTCTGGGCGATCTTCGCTCACCGCTACCTCTCCCGGTGCCGGGATGGGCGGGGTCGCTACCGTTTGTCCCTTGTACTCGGTACGGGTTCATTCACACTGGTTTGTGAACTTGATTTCTTGGAGGACGCAGACCGCTTCTATACTATTTACATTTGTAGCTGTTGAAGCTATGTTTGGGCCCCTTAGGGAGCAGACCTCCTGGAACCCGATCATGTTTTTTTTTTTGTCCTTCATCTATTTTTTTTTCTTTTAGACGTTTTTTTAATCAGTTGTAGGTTTTTGTTTCATAATTACTGAGATAGCCTTACACACTTGGTTAAGTTTAATTCTGGTGGCTTGTTCCCTTGAAGGTAGTCGCCAGATGTCCTTCTTCCCTCTCAATCTTAAAAAAATGTGTACTTTGATTCGTCAGCGATTGTCATTCTGATCCTTATGTGAATTTCACTATCCGGTTGTAGGACCTCGCTCAGGATTTGAAATGGGACGTGTGACGCAATTTAATTAATAATCTCTATTATTAATTATCAGCATTATCATTGTAATATCATTCGACTACTTTAATATCAAACTCATCCCCTAAGAAATATCAGTTATGAGTTTTTTAATAAAGTTTAGTGCCCTCTTTCACCCGTTGCTGGGTCCTTCCCCCGCGTGGAAAATATAGTGGGAAATTTAAAGAAGGTGCAAAGGACGAACTGAGAAAGAGTTTCTCATGGAGACACTGGGGTCGGGATGGCACGCCGGTCCTCCAGGTGTAGCAGGGGCATTACCCCGTTGACGCTGCCGCCCCCTTGCGCGGGGGAGGTATAAGAAGTACAGAGTACATTGTCGACCTCCGCCTTGAGCATTGCGTACAAGGGTGGGGGCGGCTTCTTGTTATTGCCGGCGGGTAGATGGGTTTCAATGGCACCAGGCAAGAGCTAGTAAGTCACAATGGTGCCAGGCAAGAGTTCGTAAGTCGCAATGGAGCCTGGCAAGAGTTCGTAAGTCGCAATGGAGCCTGGCAAGAGTTCGTAAGTCGCAATGGAACCTGGCAAGAGCTTGTAAGTCACAATGACCCCAGGCAAGCGCTAGTAATTCACAATGGCACCTGGTAAGAGCTGGTGATTTACGATGGCACCAGACAAGATCTGTTAAGACATGATGGCTCCTGGCAAGAGCTTGTAAGTCATACTGACACCAGGCAAGCGCTGGTAATTCACTGGCACCTGGTAAGAGCTGGTAAGTCACGAGGGAACCATACAAGAGCTGATAACTCAAGAGGGCACGAGACAAGAGCTGGCAAGTCGCAATGGCGCCATACAAGAGCAGGTAAGTCACGAGGGCACCAGGCAAGAGCTGGTAAATCACGAGGGTACCAGACAAGAGCTGGTAAGTCGCAATGACGTCATACAAGAGCTGGTAAGTCACGAGGGCACCAAACAAGAGCTGGTAAGTCGCAATGGCGCTATACAAGAGCAGCTAAGTCACGAGAGCACCAGGCAAGAGCAGGTAAGTCACGAGGGCACCAGGCAAGAGCTACAAAGACTCATCCCTGGAATATCGAGAGAATCTTCCACGTTTTAGATCAGTTTTCACTTAAGAAAATGACGCTTCGGGGCTGGAGCTCTATCCTGACCCTTGACATCAGCCCGACGCTTTTGAAAGAGAGGGCTGCTTAAAAAAAACAAGTGGGTGTTTGGTGGCGCAGGGGGCAATGCCCTTACTACAACTTAAACCTAGAAGATTAGCCCCCCCCCCCCCGAGAAAGGGGTGGTCTCTCTCGGGTCATCTTCTCCCCCTCTTTAAATCCCTCCCGTCAGTTTAGACCCAGCGCAGGAGGAAAGGTGGTGTTAAACGTTCTTTAAAAACACCCTACTGAAAATGAATAATAATAAAAAAAAATCAAACTATGCAAAGCGATACAATGGGATGTTTGTTATTCGAATTGCATAGGTAGCGCTATCCGTCCCTGGTATCGTGGGCGAGATCCCCAAAGCGGCTGAAATGTACATAAAGAACAGAATGACAATCTCGAAGGAGGCACCAGCGGTCAGTCCTCGTTGGAAATGAGGTGGAAGGGGGTCATATTGTGGTTTTTGCTCTCACCAGCGATGGTGGTAGAATCCTTCATGGCCCCAAGGGGGGGGGGGCGTCATGGGCATTTAGATATGAATACGCCAATATGGGATACTAGTATTAGATTGGTAGTGTGCCGAAACAGGAGAGAGTGGGTTTGTTGTACTTATGAAGACGGGCAGAGAAACGGTAGCGGTGTTGTGATTAATACGCGTGAAACTACCAAACTCCGTTGGGATATCAGGATATCCGCCCAACTCCCGATGTCGCTGAAGGTTTTGTGTTTAGTATAGCTGGGAGTAAATCCCCGCCTCGACGTCATAAATCCAACGCCGCATCTGCGAGGCTAGCGAGAACTCCCCTTGAGTCGTTAATTAGTGCACGTAATGACCTACCGCAACCATTGTTAGTTAATAGTACTCCAGTGGGGTGGATGGTACGCCCTCCCGGCCTCACTGGGTACTCCGCTAGAGGGTGTTAGGTGTAGCATGCTGCAGCTGACATCTGGTGGTTCATATGTGTATATATGTTCGTTATTTTCCCTTCTATCTACACCACTTCGCAGCTACAGCCTTCCAAAGGGCTTGCCGCTCTTCGTTGGTTTTCGCTCTTATAATGAAAAGTACTTCACTGCCTTGGCATAAAATTAGAAGAGGAAAGCTTTCGTTTCGACCTATCTCGAATACACTCAACTGTTCATGCGGTATACATTCTGTTTGAGATTAGCGATAGGACGTAACAAATAGGAACTAGGCTGTCCCTGGTGTCTTTTTCTTCCTAGGGGTTCGTTGAGATGAGAGATAGGAGGTAATAAGTAGGAACTAGGCTGTCCTTGGTGTCTTTTTTTCCTAGTGGTTCATTGATATGAGAGATAGGAGGTAAGAAGTAGGAACTAGGCTGTCCTTGGTATGATTTTCTTTCTAGAGGTTCGTTGAGATGAGAGAGAGGAGGTAACAAGGCGGTCCCTGGTGGCATTTTAATCCTACGGGCTCGCATGTTCTTACGTGCATAATATGGACCGATATGGATTCCCTCAACTTGTCCAAAACTTTGAGTTTTTCTCCGCCATTGGGGACGTCTCCCCCCCACTCCCCCTATCATACTTGCTACCCAGTCAATCCAGAGTCGCTTTCAAGGTCCTCCTTACAAGATCTTAAACGCTGCAGCACACTCCTACCCGTCTTCCGCATTGAGCCTTTCCGGAGCTTGCGACTGCTCTGACCTCGTTGGTGGCCGCCAGAAGGTTGAAAGAGATTGCACAAAAGAGCCAATAGTAGCGGCTCTTGAAGCTCCATGTACCTGATCTGTTCCTTGTAGTCGTTTGTGTTGCATGAGTGATGGTGATTTGTCTTGTTGATTTGCTCCTAGAGTGTGGAACGATCTGCCTCTTGTTATACCCCCCCCCCTTCTCCCCTCGCTGGGTGCCTAGAAGAAGCCCCCTCTCTAACCTTTCCTTAGTTGATAGATTGGCGCTCTGCGAAAGCTCGTAGCCTTGGAGAGCGCCATACAATAAAACCCTATTATATATATATATATATATATATATATATATATATATATATATATATATATATATATATATATATATATATATATAATGTGTGTATGGACCTTTAATCGTTTACCCACGTGACACGGTAGATGCTCAATAACTGAGTAATATTGAGTAAAGATTTCACATGCGCTTTGGGCTTTGTATTAGACGTAACAAAGTTCAGACATAGATTGAGACAGAGGTCGATTGGAAACGGGATAAACTTATGGAAAGTGACAAATGGGTGGGGTTCGAACCATTCCCATCGGTCGGTCGCTCTTGGTTTTACAGGCTACTGCTAAAAGCGAATGAGGTGTAGTAGTAGCCTGAAAAGCGAGAGCGTTCGATGGTATAGTTTCGAACCCCATCCATTTTTCACTTTAACTGGTAAAAGAGTTTATATTATTATGTTATGTTTGCGCTCTTATTTCTCTCTTAATCTACGTTTTATCGTAGTTTGCTTTTATTAACATACGAAAACGCTTGCAAATCGCTTTCTTATGGCTTATTTAGCATATATATGTATATATGATCACTCCACGGCTGTCTGTCTACCCATGGAAATTTCATATCTCGCATGTCCTTGATTCTCATTTTTTCCTTTCCCCCCAAGTGCAGCCATAGTGCCAAATCAAAGTGTAGATTACTATAGTGGACGCCTGGCAGTTGACTATTTCTTCCCTGTTCCCCCGCTTCATCTTGGTTATTGTCATATTATTTATCTTTTTCTGCAATTTATCGTCTACGTGGCATATATTCCCTACCCGAACTTGTATCCGAATAGGAATATATATAAATATTTAACTTGCCGCTTCATTTGATTTATTTATTATATTTTCGAAGTCGCGATACGCACTTGTGTCACCGCATCTATGTTGCCTTATCTGTGCCAAGAAGTCTTAGTAGAAGCTGGCACGTAGTGCTTTGAATTTCTCCAAAGGGATGAAACGAGGGAAATGGGGCGGGGGGGGGGGCAACAAACCTTGTCTATCGATATAGTACCAGTGTAGTACCCACCTCCCCGTCCCACATATACCCTGGGCCTATAACCTCAGGGAAGCCTACTTGTCAGCCATTATGTATACGTTACATTCGTTCATGTAAGATTTCACCTTTCTGTGTGTGGACAAACAAGGAGGGTGAGGACGACGACAGCCGAATGTGTGACGCCGGCGCCTTTCTCGTGTCGCCCTCAGAGGCTCAGACATCCACCCGTCTTTAGTGGCGGATCCAGGATAAAAAGTTATGGGTGGCCTAACTTGAATTCCTTCCTGAATACTCTGAGAAAAGGGCATTTATCATTCATTAATAATGGTTATCTTACACATTATTGATAACAAACAACAGCATCTCATAAAGGAGTTAGCACCAACTCTCTCAGATCCGATTTTTTTTCCACACATCAGAAAATTATGATTTGTAGTTTTTGGGCGTCAGCAAAGGTGTAATACTGAATTTAATAATTATTTTTCAGATTTACCCGTATTTTAGGCATGTATCATATATGATACATTCGATCGCAACGGTTTATATATATTCTATATTATTAGATAACTCTCTAAATAGCCGAATGAAAGTATAGCTTTAACCCCCTAGTTTCCCCCCCCCTCTCCCCGGATTTATGCCTGTCCCTCTTCCCTGCGCAACTTCAGCATTTGCTACCGAGCTTCCATCTGGTGGACACCAGTATTTTTCTTGGTTATTTAAAAAGAGGGAGAAAACTAACGAGGGCATCTTAACTAGAAGAAAATGAAAGGTGGAGGAAATCATAGTGTGTGTAAGGTATAAAATCCGGTAGGAATATACTTGTGGTCGTCATGAGAAGATGCACCACTCACCCCAGCGGGCCGGACACTACGTAGCCGGCTGCGCCATGAATGAAACTGGGAAGAAATAAGTGGGTATTCCATCTCGTTCAGCCCCTAAACGTCGGTTTGAAGATGCACATTTAGGAGCTTCGTTATTACCCACCTTCCCCGTCCCACATATACCCTGGGTCTACTCTCACGGAAGCCTACTTATCAGTCATTATGTATACACGGTACATTCGTCCATGTGAGATTTCACTTGTGTGTGTGTTGACAAACAAGGGTGGTGCCTTGTCTAAATACTCTTCGCTATGTATTTATTTAATTATTATTAGTAATGATAATAATATAAAAAATAGTAATATAGTAAATTAATAATAGGAGTAATAGTAGTTAATAATAATAGTGATACTATAGCTGTTTTGATGTACTTCAATTACAATGAACGGAACGAAACTTCCTCCAAATTTCACTGATTTTTGTACGGAAGCAGCCCCCCCCCCCACCTCCACCCATCCTCTAGCAGGAAGGGGCGGAGGAAAGTTATCAACTGGAAATTTCGCTTCGTTTCCCCTCCGCGGCCGCCATCTAAACTGCATTGTCCGCCGAAACAGTTTGTAAGGTGTGTCACATTTCGGGTCCTTTCGTTGCTTTATCATAAAAAAATTATCATCATTATCTCCCGATATAAGTAGAATGCAGTTAGGTTTCTGCCATAGGCCAAGTACCAATTATTTCATTATTTTTAATATATATATATATATATATATATATATATATATATATATATATATATATATATATATATATATATATATATATATATATATATATATATATATATATATATATATATATATATATATATATATATATATATATATATATATATATATATATATATTATATATATATATATATATATATATATGCAACAAACCGCAAGAAACAGTAAACCGGAAAATCTTTCTTTGGAAATATTATTTCCTAATTCGCAAAAAATCCGTACAGGGGTGGGAGTCGAACCGTGCACACTGAGGCAGCGAGCATCCGCTTTGGTCTCAATTAAATCATCTCTTAGGCCACTTGGCTACGCGGAAGACTATATATATATATATATATATATATATATATATATATATATATATATATATATATATATATATATATATATATATATATATATATATATATATATATATATATATATATATATATATATATCATATATAATATACATAATATACATATATTTTCACTATGATTTCTTCTACAAAGCTTGAGTTTAATGTTTATTATTAAGGACAAAATGAAGAAGGCCGGTCCTATCTTTAATTTCAACGTTTCGGGTTATTACAAAACCCATCTTCGGGAGCTTTAAAAAAAAAATGAAATCAGTATCCTAAAATTATATTAGGGCACATAGTGTAATGCTATAAATCTGAGAAAATGACATATAAACGGAGGTAAATAACATAAACGAAAATATAGGGAAGTAAGTACAGCAGAAAATATTTGCCAAGAAATTATATCAAATAAATCGCAAGCAAATTAACGTAACAGTTCGAAACTTAACAATTGAAACGGGGGAAAAAATTGAGAATTCAATACATTGGTATATAATATAGTAAAACTGAATGACGAGTGAAAACGAGAAGAAATTTTAAGATTGAATACAGCTGGGTTGATATGTTATAAACCAGGTCTGCTGACCAAAATATCGCGTGCTCTCACTTATTCTGATTTATGACCCTACGACCTCCAAAACTTTCAATAATTCAAAGACTAACCTTAGGGAGATCCTGGAAGTTATATAATTCGAAAGAGAATGTAAAACAATATAAGAGTTTCAAATTTCGTTAAAATCGGCCGAATAATTATGATGTTATTACCAAAACAAAGTAATTCATGGGCTAACCTTGTGAGGGCCATGAAATTATGCCATTCGAAAGGGAATGTAAAACAACATAGGGGTTTCGAATTTCGTTAGAATTGGCCGATTAGTTAAAATGTTATTACACAAACAAAACAAAAAAGCAAAAAGGGGACCGACCGATATAGTGAGATGTAGAGCGCACGCGA